>JAVLUZ010000746.1:0-247851 GCA_036768485.1 Mermis nigrescens
TTCGAGCGATGGCGAACGATTTCGACGCGAAAAAGAACGCGATTGGCTGCGATTGCGCACCATAGAATTAGTATTTCGATCAGCTTGGGTATTATGATTAGCATTATTAGACGTTTCTTGCCTCTGACGCGTGAAACATTCCTCATAAATGTGACCTATGCGCTTGCAAAAGGTGCAATATTTACGAGAAGAATTTTCTGGTTTCTCAGCACGCGATGAGCGATGAAACGTTCTATGACGTGAACGATTTGGATCATTTTGGTTAGATGCGCGAGGAGTATCTTTAGGTACTACGCTGCCTACTGGAGCAGCTGTTACCAATACGTAAGGCGTTACTGCCTTTTTATCCTCAAATTCTTTATTAGCAAATTCAGCGCTTAGCGCATTGTCCAAAAATTCAGCTAATGATGCTCTAGGTTTTTTATGATATGCCTCTTTCGAAATGTGTGGTAATAAACCTTGTTTTAGTTGATGTCGCATTAAATTATTGAAATGTGGCGAGTCAACTTCAAGGTAAGGATCAGATTTAATTAACTCTTCGCGAAGCGAGATAATAAGCTTTAACCGATTCGTTAGGCTGCTGTTTGTGTGACAAAAAACGATTAAAGAGCGCACCGGTGTCCATAGGACAAAATTCGGTTATTAGCGCTTGCTTCATTTTTGAATAAGATTGTTGTATATCAGCAGGTAACGAATGGTATAAACGCAAAACATAAGGGTCAAGAAATCCAGTAGCGAATTTTAAACGATCAGCTTTGTCAATATCATAGGTATTGGCAAGCGATTCAAATTCTGCAAAATATGCTTTTATATCTGATTTATCGCCATCAAAAAATTTTTTATTTGCAATTGCAAATTGCATCTGCTGCAAAAATGGTCCGCGATTCAAGGAATCAGCGAGACGTGAGTCACCACGCGAGCTTTCAGATGAAGAACCTGAACTATGCCTATGACGTCGTCTGCGCGATCGAGATTTGCGACGCGAGCGACGACTGCGCGGGCGATCATAACTATTAGATGAGCTTTCGTCAGAAAATTTGACATGTTTTCTCCTACTAGATGATTCAGGTAGGGATGCAGATTCATTTTGCAAATGTGCAGATTCATTGTTAATGCCAGATAAGTTTATCTCAACCGGTTGCATTTCGATATTAGAAGAATGCAAAATAGGATTATTAGGTGGTATTTCTACGTTTATGGGATTAGGTACATAATTATTGGCTAAGATTTCTCCTTGAGGTGGAAAATACTGCAGCGGTGGTGGATTTAATTGCTGCTGCGAATTCGTAGTGGAAGGATTAGGTACGAAAGAAGGCGCATTACGATTTAATGGCAGCGAAGGCCGAGATCGCGACGTTTGCGAAATCGGTACCGACGGCTGCGAAATCGTAGGTATATTTTCCGAAAAACCCGAGTTTTGCACTGATTGCAAACCCGTGTTTACAGAATTCTGTGACAAATTAGATATCTCAGGCGCGCGATTCGTACAACTTTGAGAGATATTTTCTGGAACAGTTTCCGAAGGTGAGCGTGAATTCGATGCTCTGTTGCTAGTAGACAACAGTGAAGATGCACGATGCGTACTTTGCGCACGATTCGCACTTTGCGCATTAAATTCAGAAAAATTTGCGCTATCGATTGAGTGGTTAACGCGCTCAGATGAATTATTCTCTATGCGATTCAAAACTGGTTGGGGTTTAAGCATAGTGCTTAGCTCCAGACGCAGTTTACGCATTTCATCCGCATTTTCCTTTTTATCTTGATCAACGCGCGTAGAAAGGTCCGAAAATTGCAAATGAATAGCTTGTAGCGCTTTCAAAATAAGATCATTAGTCACATTAGCATTAGCACGCTCTTTGTCGGCATTTATGCAATGACTATGATTACTTTCTACGTCAGAATCGGGATTTTCGCGCTCCGAACTGGTTTCAGGATTATTTGCCGTGTTAAGAGTAGTCGTATTATCAATCATTGTATGATTAGATGAATTGTCAATATTAGGGTCCGATCTAGTTATCGAAGTTTGATTAATGCGCGCTTGCACGGTAGTCAATAACAGTTCATCTTCAGACTGTGTATTGCTCGCGGCATGTAGTGACGCGGGTAATTTATCATTATTCGCCTTAGTAGTTACGTCTCTCGTAATTGTGTCATTACTCGCAGAATTACACGCGCTATTAGAGTCAACAGGCGCGGTAGGTAATTGGCGAGCTGAAGTAGGTGGCGTAGAAGGTTTTTTCAATTTAGCGGGCGGTGTCCGCAAAACCTTTTTCCTGCCATTTTTATGTGTCAATAATGTCGAAAAATGTGACTTTGGGTAAAATAAATTTCAGTACGTCGAAATTTTTCCCAAAATAAATGTTTCGAATTTGGCCTTTGTCGATCCGAAAAACAGGTTTTTCCACGTAAATAGTACTTCCTTACGTGAAGTAAGATATACCTGACGTGAAATGATCGAAAGCAGATAGGACTAAGCCTAAAGCGCAAGAACGTGTACGTGGTTAGAAAAACAGGTAGGTAAGAACCTAAATGACGGAAATTCGTCGTCAGTTGAGAAAAATGATAAATCGTCGCCTGAGGGTCGACGTTTATAGAAAAATGCGAGCGTGAGAGCTGCCTTCGTCGATAGAGATCCGACGGAAATAGAAAAATAACGATGACTTTACCACGATACACAAAATCTTTACCACGGACGCTTACTTAAATTGCGCACTGCCACGATCGCGGTCGATACAACAACAAAGGTGAACGAAATGTTACACATTTT
Organism: Mermis nigrescens; assembly: GCA_036768485.1. Taxonomy (NCBI): domain Eukaryota; kingdom Metazoa; phylum Nematoda; class Enoplea; order Mermithida; family Mermithidae; genus Mermis; species Mermis nigrescens. The sequence continues at coordinate 2,768 of JAVLUZ010000746.1, forward strand.
TAGATGGCCAAAATGATAATTTTTGGATCGAAAAATAATTTTACGATGATTGATCAGCTCGGCTGTAGCTAGCAGCCTAAAGGAGGGAACGTCCAATGTAAATGTAGGGGCCTGTATCTACAAGAGCGACACAGACCGGCCTAGCATTACCTTCGAGATTTACCTAGGTACGTAGGTACTTAAGTCTACGCTTAGTGCTGGCCCCGATCGCGCGGCTCTGAATGGCTTTCGATCTTTGGACCCTTAGAGACCTTACGGCTTCGATCCCCTCAGCCCTAATATTGCTGGCCGCTTTTATGTCGGGTGATCTCAGCAGCTACGCCCTAAGACCTAAGGCTACCTACCTAGTCTCGGAATTTGCCGCGGAGGTCAGTTGACCTATCTCAAGCTCAAGTTGTTTATTTAACTTATTTTCAATCAGTGCCTGATCCGAAATGTTTTGGTTCCTAATATGTGTAGCACGCTGAACTATGAAAACAACAACAACGAGCTCTATGCTGATCAATCATCCTTAAAGATTAAATAATAATTTTGATCAATTTTTGGCTTGAGAAATAAATTATGATTTCCAAATAAAATAAACTATCATACGAAATTTACCTATCAGTCCACTAAGATGGGAAGAAATCCTCGACGTAGTAGATGCCCGACCTAACCCTCGGTATAACCAGAAACCACTGGGTAGGTTTTCTCTATTTTAATTCAACGATGAATTCACGGCCTGAAGCCGGACAACAAGCAAAAAGAAAACGAAAACGTACGGACTATATCAACGTACGACTGGCAAACGAAAAAGCAAAAACGCCAGACTAAACTACAACGTTAAGTACACTGGCCTCAAGGACCATTACAGTAAATTAAACAAAGATCAATTTAACGTAATACTGATAAGCTTTTATCTCAGATCGAATTGTTATCGATTACACAAGCGGTATGCATGAAACAATTACTATTATCATACACTTAACTCTATGCTACCGGACAAGTATCTAAATGTTTTTTATTATTGAAAATTTGGGGAAATAATGGGAAGACCGAAGGCATAGCCCACAGTGCACTATCATCGATAGCTACTAGTATTGGCTATGTTATGGCTATCGCGAACTGCTAAGGCAGGTTCGCCTACACGTGTAACTCTCGCAGTTACACTTTCTATGAATTATTTACAGCGTTTTCAATAGGTAGCTGGCTCATCTATCTTTTGTTGAACTATTTTTTTCATTTATTGTACTAATGTTTATTTGTACTTTATTGATCATTGATTAGATGTGTTTTAGATGAGTGAAACACAATCAGCTTAGTAAAATGTATAGCTGATTACTCAGTAAAGTAGTATTTGATAGGCTCCGCGATTTATAATGATATGAGAACAACTGTTGCTGTAAAATGTATGATACCTTACCGCAACAATGAAATGCAGATACGTGAGTGCCTAAAGAAAAATGAATGAGCAAGAAAGATTTTAAAATAGAATCTAAGGTTCGAAATTGATAATCAACCTAACAAATTCGATTTGAAATGGCTCAATATTATGTGCTTACGCACTTACACCGAAATAAAGAAGGTATTGGGTCCCCGCCTACCAGAAAATTTGGAAAGGCGCACCCCCTCTGACCATTTAGGTCAAAACCTAATGCTGAAAACACGAAAAAGTGTCGAACAACGTCTAAAAGTATTATTTCAGATACTCTATTTTCCAGCTGTTCATATACTGTTCGATGCATTCATCTAAACAATTTTCTTCGTTATTTCTTAAGTATTTGATGTCCTTTGTTACATAATCAACCTTATTTTGATTTGTTTTCTAAACCCTCAAGTATTCATGAAGAATAAAAACAACGGATTAAGTTGCCAAAATTTGACATTAAATGAAATAATTACTAATTTATTCCTTACAAATGAAAACTCGCTTTAATCCTCCCAAAATTTTTGACCTTGTGCATGTACATAGGGGGCTTAAAATTATCATTTACTTGCGTAAAACGCCGAAGTGCCTCTGTCATATTTGATCGCTAGTACGAAATAGAACCTAACTACTTATCCTGATAAATCAGTCAAACATTGTTACAAATTGATTGCAACGCATTCATCATCAGTATTTACATCTAATCTGAGATCAACGCATAATATGCAAGAAGTGTAATAAAATAGTTACACAAATGAAAATGGTACGAATTTGTAACTAAATTCTATTTTACACAAGTTTTGGCACAAATTTAAAAGATTGGTAGGCAGCAAGCCGACGGCTAATGGCAAGTAATTTTATGGATAAGTTCAATTGATTCAGCGCAGTCCGTCAGCTTGTCAGTAAATATTTTTTAAAGTTTATGCCTAAATTTATACGAATCGGGATACTTTAAAAATGCAACATGTAAATTATAGAAACTGCTAAATTCTTCATAAGCCGTTTTTCATCATTTTAATGAGAAACGTGTTGCAGGGAACGTGCTGTGGACATAGGATTTGTTAAGAGGCATTGTTGGAACGAATTTCGGGGGACGAGTTGTGATGGGGACGAATTCATAAGGGGTCGAATTGTGGGGGACGAAAAGTGGGATACGAATTTTTGAATTATGTGCAAGCAGGCACGTTTCTCTGGGGAATGGGGCTTCGGACCCTTCCCCAAAATTTAGAAATATCGGAAAAATATGACTTTTTAAACGTTATTTTGTGCTCTTTGTGGCTTTTTTGGTCTGAGTCCTCTCAATGATTGGTGTTGTTCCTTCAAAATAGGAGGGTCAGCTACGTGCCTGTATGCAAGCAAGCTGGAAGCATTTAAAAAACCTCATCGTTCAATTTTGCTATTAGCTGCTAACGTAAGAGAAAATGCACTGTATTTTGATATGGAATTCCATGATATATGTCGTCTCAAAAAATGCATAACTTTTCGATCCTCAAAACGTAATTGGTAGTACTTGAAGGTGATCTCATTCAATTTCTTACAGCCGTATTTATTGTTTCTTCGTTTTTACGAGAAATGCGCGTTGGTTTATTGCATACATGGGCAGCGACAAAACTCAAGGGAGGTCTGGATGGAATACAAATCCGAAAAAAACCTCGATGAAGTGGCCAGAATATTATTACTAGGGTCTATCGATTTTGAGGATTTTTTCGATTCTCAGGCGGGTATAAACCCCCAACCCACCACACCAACGTGCGCTTGGATGTATTTACGCCCAGGAACAGGAAAATTGATAATTTCTTACAAAAAAAAACAAAAAATCAAAGTCTTGAGCGAAAAGTATTTTTTTAAACTGTTTCTAGAATATCTTCCTAGTAGATTAGGAAAGTTTTTTAGTCACACGAGTAAATTACCTTCATTGGGCTTCAGAGCAATAAATAAACGACAAAAACACCATTTTGTCTTTCTTACATTCACAAAAACGTAATAAAATTTCTTAAAAAATTGATTTAATCTACTGAAATGTAATTCAAGAGGTTAGTCTGCGAAAAGCACTGAAAAATTCAACTCAATGCTTCAAAGATCACATTGAAGTTTTTTCCTAGAAGTTCCTAATTCTGGTGATAATGAATTATGCGGATAAGCTTTTGCTGGGATTTTTCACTTATCAGTAACTCGCAATGTCCGCGCGTTTAGACCTAAATATCTTTTTATTCCAGAAACGAAGATTAGATTTCAAGAGTTAGTGGTAGTGAATGGAAAATAAAGAATAATAAATAAGTAATAAATGGAATATGAAGGGAATACGGGTAAACGGAAAAATAAGCATTTTAAGATTTAAAAATTGCGAAGCAATTGATTTTAAAAGCTTAAGCACACAAAATCAGGAAGTCACCTGAAAATGTTTAGCCTGTGTGTATTGCGTAAATTTATCTGTATTCTCAGGTAGACGGCAACACGTTCGAAAGGGTGTGCAGCGCAACTATGAAACAACTGCAACTCGTGAGCATATTATATTTGTACAGGAACTATTGAATTATCGTTATTGATAGAAAATTAGTGCGCTAAAGTTGCAGACTCGTTTTTGTGAGCAGACTAAGGAGTATGGTATAAGGAGGGGGCACGTTCTCCCTCTAATTTTGAAACTTCGGCTATTTTTAGCTAGGTTTCACCGCTGGAGAAAAAATATCGCTTTTCTTGATAGTATACATTGGAAGGTAGTATTAAAATGGGGGTTAACACAATTTTTAAAGGTTTAGCTTAGACGCAAGTGCGAGTTTAGAGGGGCGGCCGTGCCCTGTTGTCAAAAAATAAGTGGGCGCTATACTGAATAATCTGAATTTTATGAATGATTTTAGCCATTTTTATCATAATTTTTGAGAAATTTTATGGCGCTTAGCGCTGGGTAGTATTCAACGATATTTGGTGACTTTCTTTTGAGATCGCGGTTTTTGTAGGAAACTTTAAAAAAATTCAACTATTTTCGGATCTCAAATAATCCTGTCTATCAAAGGACGACAAAAACCTCTACTTTATGCATAATTAACGTACTCTTAGGACAATTTTTGGCAATATTAGAAAAATTTTGGGTTTGGCCTCCCTGTCAGAAAATCCTGGAAACGCACGCCATTGCATGAATGACATGTTGAGAATTCATTCGTAGAGCTGCAAAATCTGACCGAATGAGTCGAAAATAGATTGGATTTTTTCGGATTTATTTTGTTAAACTCTCTTCTCCATCGCTTGCTGCGCATTAAGAAAGGCTCAAGAGTACCATTATTCTCATCGATCTCCTAACTCTTATCGAAATGTCAGACTTAAACATTTTCGTTCCCTGAAAATTCAGATTACCAGCTACGTTCCGCTTGAACTAAATCAAAGACGATTGTTACACTGTGCAACAATAATTAGTAAAATTTTCTGTTGGACTGAGGCTTGTGTAAGGTGATGAAATAAAAGATGCAAATACGACTAAAGTTGTTTGTTAGAATTAATAATGGTTTATGAGGCATTGCTTTTCTCGAAAAAAACATACTCATTAGCTGTCGTAACATTTCATCCATAGGTAGGCGGCACCAAAGTTTTGGGGGGTGCAGCGTCGTTTAATTTTTATTAAATCCTATATGAAAATTTCATATCATGATTTAGTGCTCATAAGAAGATCAAAATGTTATTTTTAAAAAGAGAGTCATGTCATAGATAATGATTTCATCCCGGAATCCCGTGCTGCTTACATTAGTGCATTGCCTATCCGATTTTTGGTAATAAACTTTTTTCCCCATTGAAATAGGCGAAGATCTTGTCAGAAGAAAACAATAATTGGTGAGCTTTCTTCCATTAATGTGCCATGTGAGATGCAGGATGTACCTACATACTCGTACGCACATAAATAAGTGCTCTTAGCATTCAAAACACTTGGGAAATTTGAATAAAGAAAGAATCATCAAAAAGTTAGCTATAGCTGTTATCTGTGCTGTGTGAAATAAAGTATAAACTAATTGATGAATTTCAATATTTGCATTCGTATTTTAATAAAACTAATATAGGATTGGTGGTGTTGAGAAGAAAATAGAACACTTGGATTTTCGCTTCGTTTTACACCAAATATTTATTGAAGCATATGTATGTAGCTTTTCTGAATTTTTGGTCAAAGACTGATTATTTTCTGAATCCATGATGTTTGAATTGGAAACATTTTAAATTTCATTTTTAAAGCTTTATTTTTGAGAACACCGTGCATGAATAGGATAAAAAATTATACCGAATATTTTTATGAAAATTAAGCCTCCGTTTACCATCATGTTTTTGTAGTCGAAGGGTACCATCATAGGAAAAACTCATAGTTTATTAAGGTACACCTTCTTTATTCACTCTGCCAGTTATGCCAATAAAGTATTCATTATGCTTCCTATGCCGGAAGCATAATGAATCACTTTATTGGCATTTATCTGTTCTCCCTTATCCATGTGTCAAAAACTTTATCTAGCCTCGTTTTTGTTCGAGATAAATCGTTTTTAATGATTTAGCATGATGAGTAGTTATAGAATAGTCATAAATAAGGATTTTTTGCCTATTTACAGTGATATCACAAAGACTCAAAATAGGAAAATAAGGTTTTAATGAAAAATTCAGTAATTTATCCCTTTACAGCTTTTCAAATGCATCCCCAGGTTGTGAATAACGCAACAGGAATCTGTTTTTTCTTGTTTTTTCATAATATCCAACAGGCACCTGTTCTTATGCATTGTAAGACTTTTTTAGTTTTACCTCTTTCAAAAACAATTTTCGCAGAAAATAGCATACACATTTAGAAAGGGCATTTAAAATGGCACTAAATGGAAATAACAACTGTCACAGCATGTAAATATGGTGTAGCTTAATATGGAATAGTGTGAAACAGAAAAGTTGGGGAGGTTTCTGCGTACCCGATGGAAAGGTTCTAATTAGATATCTATCCGTCTGCTTGCTCATAATTAAATGTGATTTCACATGATAATACTTCAATTTTAATTACGTTAAAACAACAACATAAACATTGACAATTTACGAGTAAAAAGGGGGAAAACGAGTCTCTCAATTTAATAAAATAGGTAAGATCTAGAATGAGAAGAGTTAGAACCAAAACGAGGGGAAGTATCGCCTGTAGTGTTGGTAAAGTGGGAGACGGTGGAGTGGGAACGGTAAATAAGGAATGCGCCAACAACAAACTACATTTTCCGAGCAACCCGAAACTCGACGATTGAAAAGAACCGAAAAACGCTTGTGCAGCGAATGTTTATAATGGCGATTTTCGGGGGTTAGACTAACGGAAAGTATCGAAAACGTGTGTTGAGCGTTTCAAATAACTTTGAGGGGTTGGGCCAGCGGGAATCCATAACGGACTAAATACGTTCTAGATAGCCGGAATATAGAATTACGGTTTTGAGTGCACTGCGGAAGTTAAACGTGCGGTTCGAAGGTTGGGCTAACAAAAAGCATCAAAAACATGTCGCGTGCATTTCAATTAGCTTGAGCGTAGAGATGTGGATTAGAGCATACTGTAGAGCCTAGAAGTTCTCATGACCAAAAGTGGACGTGGCGGCGCGTTGGCGGGCCTAGCTATCAAAAATACGATTTTATCTAAATGCATTTTCGCTTATCTGTGAGAGAGCAGCGTTTTTGCGGTATTTAGGTTTATGTACTTTCTATTGAGGTTTAGGTTTTTTCGGACGACAAATATGGAAAAACTAATTGACGTTTCGAAACAAAGATACAATTTTGAATATTTTCATCGGTGTTTATGGAAATAGGGAATAGGTTGAGGTGGTCAAATGGCGACGAGTTTTTATGTAGAAGGCTGAGATCGGAATAAGCAATGAGATCCAAAAAAGCGCATGTTATGCAATAACATTGGAAATAATAGCAAAGAGAATAAAGTTGAATTTTGAGATATAGTTTAATTAAGTGATTAAAACGGCATTACATTTCTTCCCCTGTTTTTCTTTTTTCTTCAAGAGAGACCCTCGTTATACATATCAGGATACATAAAAAACGCACATACTATCATCAGTTATGTGCAGTGGCAATGCGGAACGACAGCGGCGGCGGCATCCTGGCATCGGGCGCATCAGAGGGCTTGCGGGTGGCGAGGCGCGCCTTGATAAAATTATTTAAACGGCCGTAGAGCGCTTCCGAAATAATTCGCGTTGATTGGGCCAAAACTTTGAATGAGGGCGTCGTAGGACGTGTTGAGGAAAGCAGAATGCCGCTCTACTGACCATGGGCGATTCAATGGAAAGCGTGGACGCTAAATTCGTTTTAATGGTGGTTAGCAATTCGGCGAACTCTTTTTCGATATCCTGTGTCAAGTAAGTGAGTCGACGGTGAGTTGAGGGCGTAACGGGCGGGTGGAGCGATGTTGTTATCGAGTAGGCTGGGAATATAGCTTGGCATCGGACGCTGATTGGCTGGACGATTTGGCTGGCGAGCTTCGTAAGCATCGGGTGTTGTCTGCGTTGCAGCGTCGGCAGAGGGTGTGACAAAATAAACGGGATGCGTTGCTTTTCGAAAAATTTGCTAAATCAGCTGTTTGGTCATCGGCATTGAACCGCACGAACCACTTATTGCAATTCAGAGAGGAACAAGCGTAAGCCAGCAGGGACGCACGTTAAGCTGTTCGAGGTTGAAGGTTAGGAGGAAGCCATTCGGGCGTAGAATGTAGATGAGTTTTGGGGGCGAGTGTGTGGATGCGATGGACGGTGGATAGCCAACGACGACATCATAGACGTTGGAGTGAAAGCCGATGGGATTTTCGAGGATTGGCTGGTTAATGCTCAGTGGGAATTGCTGGAATCGACGCAGTCATCCATCATGGAGTTGATGCAGGTAGTTGCTAATTTTTGTCGGTGGATCTTTGTTTCGCTTTGAAGAGGTAGCAGAGACGATGAGGATTTTGACGAGTGGGGGATTTGAGGGATTTTGGGTCAATCGGATCCCGGATTTCTTTGTTTCTAGTTATCCGTGGAATCGGCGTTTGGGTTTGGCGACGGAGATCCGAGGTCTGATCCAGATATGGAATTGTTGGACATATTCTGAAAAGATTGAAGTTGATTTTTTCACATATTAACAAAATCAGGTGAGGCTTAAATCAATTAGTGACGTGAGCATAAGTTATATGAGTGTGTAGCTACTGATTGAAATTTTGGAGTTTCTGAAAGATGGGTTGTCTCACTTTGGAAGGTTGAGCACAGCAACTCCTTAACTTTTTTCAAGCGATTTACGTGAATCCACTCAGACTTTAGAGAATGGTCATTTACAGGACGTATGAAAATATTACGGTAAGAAATTTGCATAATTTTATAGGGGCCTATCCAGGTACGTAAAAATTTGGGAGTTGTCCAACTTTCAGAGCGGGTGAGAACTTAAAACAAGGTTTCCAATTTCGTAATGAACGTCGTTAGCCTTTTTATCATAGTAAATTTTTTGATTTATTCGAGAATTTAAAATGTGAGCGCGTGCAGTTTCTCAAGCAGATTTCAAAAGATGAGCGATTTTCGGTACTGTAATCAGAGAGATCGATGCGATAAATAGATGATGTGATTTTATTTTGGATTGTAGACTTTATTGGCAAACGAGGTTGACGACCACAGAGTAAATAAAATGGTGAGAATTGAGTGGATGCTTGTTTCGATGTATTATATGCAAAAATTGCGAACTGGAGAAATTTATCCCAGTCAGTATGAGTTGGATTAATATACATAGAAAGCATGCTGGCGAGGGTCTTATTAAAACGTTCGACTAATCCGTCTGGTTTGAGGGTGATAGGGCGTAGTTTTAATCTTTTTAGTGTCAGAGAGAACGCAAATCTCATTAAAAAGCTCGGACATATAATTTGAACCTTGGTCAGAGAGTAGTTGCAAAGGCGCTCCATGTCGTAAAATTATTTCATCGAGAAAACATTTTGCAACAGTTATTGCGAGAGTGTTTGGTATGGCACATGCGGCTGTGTATTTTGTGAGATATTCGGTAAAAACGATTATATAGCGATTGCCATTATTGGTCATTGGGAGGGGTCCCAAAATATCAGTTGCCACTCTGTTAAATGGTAAGTGAACTGGGATCGGATTAAGAGTTGCTCGGGTCGGATGTGGGGGTGATTTTCGAGTTAAACAGTCGACGCATTCTTCACAATGAATTTTTACGTCAAAATACATGCGGGGCCAGAAAAAAACGTTCTTTTAGCTTAGAGTACGTTCTCTTGAAGCTTGAGTGGCCAGCATAAATGCTATCGTGAAATTCGCGAAATAAATTTTTGACGAAGGGATTGAGGTACTACAGGTAGGTGTTCGGGAGGCGAATGCTTTTGGTGACTGATAAAGCAGAGAGTATCGTCTATATAATCGAATTTATGGCTAATCATGGCGATGCGGCGCGCTGATTTATCATCATCAGGTAATTCACCGTGCAGAAGGAAAGCGATTAGAGATGCGCAAAAATTATCAGCTTTGCTGATTGTTTTGAAAATTATCTGAGAGATTGGTGTTATTTAGCGTAGCAGCGGAGAGATAGCATGGCAAACGTGAAAGTGCATCTGGATTTGCATGTTTTTTCCCGGATATGTGGCGAATTTCAAAATCATATTCCTGAAGAGTTAAACCCCAGCGAGCAATGCGAGGTGATGGGTTCGGTTTTTTGAGTATATATTGAAGTGCAGCGTGATCAGTGACAGTTATAATTTTCTGTTGATAAATAAAGGAACGGAAATATTTAACTGACCCGACTACAGCAAGGGCCTCCTGTTCAAAAACGGGGTAGTTGCGTTCAGCTGCGTTAAGAGTTCGACTAGCATAGGCAATAGGGTGGTCTTTTCCATGGTGTTCTTGGGCAAGGATGGCTGCGATACCTTGGCCTGATGCATCAGTTAGGATAATAAAAGGTTCTGAAAAATAGGGGAAAACCAAAACTGGTGCGGAAGTGAGGGCGTTTTTTGAGATTTTCAAATGCTTTTTGACATAAATCAGACCAAACAAATTTTTATCTTTTTTGAGGAGATCGTAAAGACAAGAAGCGATTAATGAAAAGTTGTGAATAAATCGGCGATAATATCCGGCGATTCCGAGAAAACTTATGATTTTTTTGGATTTGTAGGAGCAGGGAAATCTAAGATGGATGAAACTTTTTGGGGGTCAGGTGGGATTCCGGACTCTGAGATGACATACTCCAAATACGAAACGGAGCGTTGAGCAAATTTGCATTTTTCTAAACGTAGTTTCAATCCAGCGGATTTGAGTTTTGATAAGATGATTTCAATTCTCTTAAAATGTTCTATGAGCGTATGACTAAAAATTAGAATATCACCGAGGTATAGGGAACGACGGCCATCTTCACTTTTTTCGTTAATTTCACCATCTTGGAGATCAGAGCCTGCGGCCCACTTCGATTCATTTTCAGAACCGGATTTCACTATCTCAAAAACTATCTCGCGCCTCACTGCGCCATCATAGGTAGGATCGGATCTAGCCATGTAGGTCCTCATGGAGGGAACGATTTCTTTCTTATAGGCTTCCGCAAGCTGGGGGTCCTCAAAAGAAAGATGACTGAAAGGGTCGAGAAGAGAATGGGGGTTTGCACCTTCTTCCAGCTGTGGGTACTCCTGCCTATTATCAACCGAAAACTCCTGGGTTGTGGGTCACGTAGCTGTTTATCACATTAGCGTTCGACCGGGCACCTCGATTCGCCAATGAGCCTATAAAAATTTTAAACTATTGCAATTTCTTTTTGAAATTTTAACAACTTCAATAGTGAAATCGCCACAGATTTAATTAGAGAAATCTGACTTTCCCATTTTGAGCTGAATTTTAATGTATTACGCGTCCTGCTTTGCTATCAAGGTGCGACAGATAGTCAGACTATGCATTATGAGTTAAGCTGACCGTCAGACTTTACACCTTTTAAAAATCAATTTAATAGAGCGAAAATTAGTTTCTTGAGCGCACCCATAACAATCACATTGCAACGTCAGAAAAGTCCTAATTGGCCATATGTGTGGTACTGTAAAAAAGCAGAAACACAAAAAATGAGTAGTCAGATTTTGCAGATTTCAAAATCAAAAAACAATAACAGTGTATAACAAAATTAAACTATTGCAATTTCTTTTTGAAATTTTAACAACTTCTATAGTGAAATCGCCACAGATTTAATTAGAGAAATCTGACTTTCCCATTTTGAGCTGAATTTTAATGTATTACACGTCCTGCTTTGCTATCAAGGTGCGACAGATAGTCAGACTATGCATTATGAGTTAAGCTGACCATCAGACTTTACACCTTTTAAAAATCAATTTAATAGAGCGAAAATTAGTTTATTGAGCGCACCCATAACAATCACATTGCAACGTCAGAAAAGTCCTAATTGGCCATATGTGTGGTACTGTAAAAAAGCAGAAACACAAAAAATGAGTAGTCAGATTTTGCAGATTTCAAAATCAAAAAACAATAACAGTGTATAACAAAATTAAACTATTGCAATTTCTTTTTGAAATTTTAACAACTTCTATAGTGAAATCGCCACAGATTTAATTAGAGAAATCTGACTTTCCCATTTTGAGCTGAATTTTAATGTATTACACGTCCTGCTTTGCTATCAAGGTGCGACAGATAGTCAGACTATGCATTATGAGTTAAGCTGACCATCAGACTTTACACCTTTCAAAAATCAATTTGGTGGAGCGAAAATTAGTTTCTTGAGCGCAGCCATAACAATCACATTGCACATCAGAAAAGTCCTAATTGGCCATATGTGTACTGTAAAAAAGCAGAAACACGAAAAATGAGTAGTCAGATTTTGCAGATTTCAAAATCAAAAAACAATAACAGTGTATAACAAAATTAAAGTATTGCAATTTCTTTTTAAAATTTTAACAACTTCTATAGTGAAATCGCCACAGATTTGATTAGAGAAATCTGACTTACCCATTTTGAGCTGAATTTTAATGTATTACACGTCCTGCTTTGCTATCAAGGTGCGACAGATAGTCAGACTATGCATTATGACTTAAGCTGACCATCAGACTTTACACCTTTTAAAAATCAATTTAATAAAGCGAAAATTAGTTTATTGAGCGCACCCATAAGAATCACATTGCAACGTCAGATAAGTCCTAATTGGCCATATGTGTGGTACTATAAAAAAGCAGAAACACAAAAAATGAGTAGTCAGATTTTGCAGATTTCAAAATCAAAAAACAATAACAGTGTATAACAAAATTAAACTATTGCAATTTCTTTTTGAAATTTTAACAACTTCTATAGTGAAATCGCCACAGATTTAATTAGAGAAATCTGACTTTCCCATTTTGAGCTGAATTTTAATGTATTACACGTCCTGCTTTGCTATCAAGGTGCGACAGATAGTCAGACTATGCATTATGAGTTAAGCTGACCATCAGACTTTACACCTTTCAAAAATCAATTTGGTGGAGCGAAAATTAGTTTCTTGAGCGCAGCCATAACAATCACATTGCAACATCAGAAAAGTCCTAATTGGCCATATGTGTACTGTAAAAAAGCAGAAACACGAAAAATGAGTAGTCAGATTTTGCAGATTTCAAAATCAAAAAACAATAACAGTGTATAACAAAATTAAAGTATTGCAATTTCTTTTTGAAATTTTAACAACTTCTATAGTGAAATCGCCACAGATTTGATTAGAGAAATCTGACTTACCCATTTTGAGCTGAATTTTAATGTATTACACGTCCTGCTTTGCTATCAAGGTGCGACAGATAGTCAGACTATGCATTATGACTTAAGCTGACCATCAGACTTTACACCTTTTAAAAATCAATTTAATAAAGCGAAAATTAGTTTATTGAGCGCACCCATAACAATCACATTGCAACGTCAGATAAGTCCTAATTGGCCATATGTGTGGTACTATAAAAAAGCAGAAACACAAAAAATGAGTAGTCAGATTTTGCAGATTTCAAAATCATAAAACAATAACAGTGTATAACAAAATTAAACTATTGCAATTTCTTTTTGAAATTTTAACAACTTCTATAGTGAAATCGCCACAGATTTAATTAGAGAAATCTGACTTTCCCATTTTGAGCTGAATTTTAATGTATTACACGTCCTGCTTTGCTATCAAGGTGCGACAGATAGTCAGACTATGCATTATGAGTTAAGCTGACCATCAGACTTTACACCTTTCAAAAATCAATTTGGTGGAGCGAAAATTAGTTTCTTGAGCGCAGCCATAACAATCACATTGCACATCAGAAAAGTCCTAATTGGCCATATGTGTACTGTAAAAAAGCAGAAACACGAAAAATGAGTAGTCAGATTTTGCAGATTTCAAAATCAAAAAACAATAACAGTGTATAACAAAATTAAAGTATTGCAATTTCTTTTTGAAATTTTAACAACTTCTATAGTGAAATCGCCACAGATTTAATTAGAGAAATCTGACTTTCCCATTTTGAGCTGAATTTTAATGTATTACACGTCCTGCTTTGCTATCAAGGTGCGACAGATAGTCAGACTATGCATTATGACTTAAGCTGACCATCAGACTTTACACCTTTTAAAAATCAATTTAATAAAGCGAAAATTAGTTTATTGAGCGCACCCATAACAATCACATTGCAACGTCAGAAAAGTCCTAATTGGCCATATGTGTGGTACTGTAAAAAAGCAGAAACACAAAAAATGAGTAGTCAGATTTTGCAGATTTCAAAATCAAAAAACAATAACAGTGTATAACAAAATTAAACTATTGCAATTTCTTTTTGAAATTTTAACAACTTCTATAGTGAAATCGCCACAGATTTAATTAGAGAAATCTGACTTTCCCATTTTGAGCTGAATTTTAATGTATTACACGTCCTGCTTTGCTATCAAGGTGCGACAGATAGTCAGACTATGCATTATGAGTTAAGCTGACCATCAGACTTTACACCTTTCAAAAATCAATTTGGTGGAGCGAAAATTAGTTTCTTGAGCGCAGCCATAACAATCACATTGCAACATCAGAAAAGTCCTAATTGGCCATATGTGTACTGTAAAAAAGCAGAAACACGAAAAATGAGTAGTCAGATTTTGCAGATTTCAAAATCAAAAAACAATAACAGTGTATAACAAAATTAAAGTATTGCAATTTCTTTTTGAAATTTTAACAACTTCTATAGTGAAATCGCCACAGATTTAATTAGAGAAATCTGACTTTCCCATTTTGAGCTGAATTTTAATGTATTACACGTCCTGCTTTGCTATCAAGGTGCGACAGATAGTCAGACTATGCATTATGAGTTAAGCTGACCATCAGACTTTACACCTTTTAAAAATCAATTTAATAGAGCGAAAATTAGTTTCTTGAGCGCAGCCATAACAATCACATTGCAACATCAGAAAAGTCCTAATTGGCCATATGTGTGGTACTGTAAAAAAGCAGAAACACAAAAAATGAGTAGTCAGATTTTGCAGATTTCAAAATCAAAAAACAATAACAGTGTATAACAAAATTAAAGTATTGCAATTTCTTTTTGAAATTTTAACAACTTCTATAGTGAAATCGCCACAGATTTAATTAGAGAAATCTGACTTTCCCATTTTGAGCTGAATTTTAATGTATTACACGTCCTGCTTTGCTATCAAGGTGCGACAGATAGTCAGACTATGCATTATGAGTTAAGCTGACCATCAGACTTTACACCTTTCAAAAATCAATTTGGTGGAGCGAAAATTAGTTTCTTGAGCGCAGCCATAACAATCACATTGCAACATCAGAAAAGTCCTAATTGGCCATATGTGTACTGTAAAAAAGCAGAAACACGAAAAATGAGTAGTCAGATTTTGCAGATTTCAAAATCAAAAAACAATAACAGTGTATAACAAAATTAAAGTATTGCAATTTCTTTTTGAAATTTTAACAACTTCTATAGTGAAATCGCCACAGATTTGATTAGAGAAATCTGACTTACCCATTTTGAGCTGAATTTTAATGTATTACACGTCCTGCTTTGCTATCAAGGTGCGACAGATAGTCAGACTATGCATTATGACTTAAGCTGACCATCAGACTTTACACCTTTTAAAAATCAATTTAATAAAGCGAAAATTAGTTTATTGAGCGCAGCCATAACAATCACATTGCAACGTCAGAAAAGTCCTAATTGGCCATATGTGTGGTACTGTAAAAAAGCAGAAACACAAAAAATGAGTAGTCAGATTTTGCAGATTTCAAAATCAAAAAACAATAACAGTGTATAACAAAATTAAACTATTGCAATTTCTTTTTGAAATTTTAACAACTTCTATAGTGAAATCGCCACAGATTTAATTAGAGAAATCTGACTTTCCCATTTTGAGCTGAATTTTAATGTATTACACGTCCTGCTTTGCTATCAAGGTGCGACAGATAGTCAGACTATGCATTATGAGTTAAGCTGACCATCAGACTTTACACCTTTCAAAAATCAATTTGGTGGAGCGAAAATTAGTTTCTTGAGCGCAGCCATAACAATCACATTGCACATCAGAAAAGTCCTAATTGGCCATATGTGTACTGTAAAAAAGCAGAAACACGAAAAATGAGTAGTCAGATTTTGCAGATTTCAAAATCAAAAAACAATAACAGTGTATAACAAAATTAAAGTATTGCAATTTCTTTTTGAAATTTTAACAACTTCTATAGTGAAATCGCCACAGATTTGATTAGAGAAATCTGACTTTCCCATTTTGAGCTGAATTTTAATGTATTACACGTCCTGCTTTGCTATCAAGGTGCGACAGATAGTCAGACTATGCATTATGAGTTAAGCTGACCATCAGACTTTACACCTTTCAAAAATCAATTTGGTGGAGCGAAAATTAGTTTCTTGAGCGCAGCCATAACAATCACATTGCAACATCAGAAAAGTCCTAATTGGCCATATGTGTACTGTAAAAAAGCAGAAACACAAAAAATGAGTAGTCAGATTTTGCAGATTTCAAAATCAAAAAACAATAACAGTGTATAACAAAATTAAACTATTGCAATTTCTTTTTGAAATTTTAACAACTTCTATAGTGAAATCGCCACAGATTTAATTAGAGAAATCTGACTTTCCCATTTTGAGCTGAATTTTAATGTATTACACGTCCTGCTTTGCTATCAAGGTGCGACAGATAGTCAGACTATGCATTATGAGTTAAGCTGACCATCAGACTTTACACCTTTCAAAAATCAATTTGGTGGAGCGAAAATTAGTTTCTTGAGCGCAGCCATAACAATCACATTGCACATCAGAAAAGTCCTAATTGGCCATATGTGTACTGTAAAAAAGCAGAAACACGAAAAATGAGTAGTCAGATTTTGCAGATTTCAAAATCAAAAAACAATAACAGTGTATAACAAAATTAAAGTATTGCAATTTCTTTTTGAAATTTTAACAACTTCTATAGTGAAATCGCCACAGATTTAATTAGAGAAATCTGACTTTCCCATTTTGAGCTGAATTTTAATGTATTACACGTCCTGCTTTGCTATCAAGGTGCGACAGATAGTCAGACTATGCATTATGAGTTAAGCTGACCATCAGACTTTACACCTTTCAAAAATCAATTTGGTGGAGCGAAAATTAGTTTCTTGAGCGCAGCCATAACAATCACATTGCACATCAGAAAAGTCCTAATTGGCCAATATGTGTACTGTAAAAAAGCAGAAACACAAAAAATGAGTAGTCAGATTTTGCAGATTTCAAAATCAAAAAACAATAACAGTGTATAACAAAATTAAAGTATTGCAATTTCTTTTTGAAATTTTAACAACTTCTATAGTGAAATCGCCACAGATTTAATTAGAGAAATCTGACTTTCCCATTTTGAGCTGAATTTTAATGTATTACACGTCCTGCTTTGCTATCAAGGTGCGACAGATAGTCAGACTATGCATTATGAGTTAAGCTGACCATCAGACTTTACACCTTTCAAAAATCAATTTGGTGGAGCGAAAATTAGTTTCTTGAGCGCAGCCATAACAATCACATTGCACATCAGAAAAGTCCTAATTGGCCATATGTGTACTGTAAAAAAGCAGAAACACAAAAAATGAGTAGTCAGATTTTGCAGATTTCAAAATCAAAAAACAATAACAGTGTATAACAAAATTAAAGTATTGCAATTTCTTTTTGAAATTTTAACAACTTCTATAGTGAAATCGCCACAGATTTAATTAGAGAAATCTGACTTTCCCATTTTGAGCTGAATTTTAATGTATTACACGTCCTGCTTTGCTATCAAGGTGCGACAGATAGTCAGACTATGCATTATGAGTTAAGCTGACCATCAGACTTTACACCTTTCAAAAATCAATTTGGTGGAGCGAAAATTAGTTTCTTGAGCGCAGCCATAACAATCACATTGCACATCAGAAAAGTCCTAATTGGCCATATGTGTACTGTAAAAAAGCAGAAACACAAAAAATGAGTAGTCAGATTTTGCAGATTTCAAAATCAAAAAACAATAACAGTGTATAACAAAATTAAAGTATTGAAATTTCTTTTTGAAATTTTAACAACTTCTATAGTGAAATCGCCACAGATTTAATTAGAGAAATCTGACTTTCCCATTTTGAGCTGAATTTTAATGTATTACACGTCCTGCTTTGCTATCAAGGTGCGACAGATAGTCAGACTATGCATTATGAGTTAAGCTGACCATCAGACTTTACACCTTTCAAAAATCAATTTGGTGGAGCGAAAATTAGTTTCTTGAGCGCAGCCATAACAATCACATTGCACATCAGAAAAGTCCTAATTGGCCATATGTGTACTGTAAAAAAGCAGAAACACAAAAAATGAGTAGTCAGATTTTGCAGATTTCAAAATCAAAAAACAATAACAGTGTATAACAAAATTAAAGTATTGCAATTTCTTTTTGAAATTTTAACAACTTCTATAGTGAAATCGCCACAGATTTAATTAGAGAAATCTGACTTTCCCATTTTGAGCTGAATTTTAATGTATTACACGTCCTGCTTTGCTATCAAGGTGCGACAGATAGTCAGACTATGCATTATGAGTTAAGCTGACCATCAGACTTTACACCTTTCAAAAATCAATTTGGTGGAGCGAAAATTAGTTTCTTGAGCGCAGCCATAACAATCACATTGCACATCAGAAAAGTCCTAATTGGCCATATGTGTACTGTAAAAAAGCAGAAACACAAAAAATGAGTAGTCAGATTTTGCAGATTTCAAAATCAAAAAACAATAACAGTGTATAACAAAATTAAAGTATTGAAATTTCTTTTTGAAATTTTAACAACTTCTATAGTGAAATCGCCACAGATTTAATTAGAGAAATCTGACTTTCCCATTTTGAGCTGAATTTTAATGTATTACACGTCCTGCTTTGCTATCAAGGTGCGACAGATAGTCAGACTATGCATTATGAGTTAAGCTGACCATCAGACTTTACACCTTTCAAAAATCAATTTGGTGGAGCGAAAATTAGTTTCTTGAGCGCAGCCATAACAATCACATTGCACATCAGAAAAGTCCTAATTGGCCATATGTGGTACTGTAAAAAAGCAGAAACACAAAAAATGAGTAGTCAGATTTTGCAGATTTCAAAATCAAAAAACAATAACAGTGTATAACAAAATTAAAGTATTGAAATTTCTTTTTGAAATTTTAACAACTTCTATAGTGAAATCGCCACAGATTTAATTAGAGAAATCTGACTTTCCCATTTTGAGCTGAATTTTAATGTATTACACGTCCTGCTTTGCTATCAAGGTGCGACAGATAGTCAGACTATGCATTATGAGTTAAGCTGACCATCAGACTTTACACCTTTCAAAAATCAATTTGGTGGAGCGAAAATTAGTTTCTTGAGCGCAGCCATAACAATCACATTGCACATCAGAAAAGTCCTAATTGGCCATATGTGTACTGTAAAAAAGCAGAAACACAAAAAATGAGTAGTCAGATTTTGCAGATTTCAAAATCAAAAAACAATAACAGTGTATAACAAAATTAAAGTATTGAAATTTCTTTTTGAAATTTTAACAACTTCTATAGTGAAATCGCCACAGATTTAATTAGAGAAATCTGACTTTCCCATTTTGAGCTGAATTTTAATGTATTACACGTCCTGCTTTGCTATCAAGGTGCGACAGATAGTCAGACTATGCATTATGAGTTAAGCTGACCATCAGACTTTACACCTTTCAAAAATCAATTTGGTGGAGCGAAAATTAGTTTCTTGAGCGCAGCCATAACAATCACATTGCACATCAGAAAAGTCCTAATTGGCCATATGTGTACTGTAAAAAAGCAGAAACACGAAAAATGAGTAGTCAGATTTTGCAGATTT
This sequence comes from Mermis nigrescens, assembly GCA_036768485.1. Lineage (NCBI taxonomy): Eukaryota > Metazoa > Nematoda > Enoplea > Mermithida > Mermithidae > Mermis > Mermis nigrescens. The sequence goes on from JAVLUZ010000746.1 coordinate 22,507, forward strand.
CAAAATCAAAAAACAATAACAGTGTATAACAAAATTAAAGTATTGAAATTTCTTTTTAAAATTTTAACAACTTCTATAGTGAAATCGCCACAGATTTAATTAGAGAAATCTGACTTTCCCATTTTGAGCTGAATTTTAATGTATTACACGTCCTGCTTTGCTATCAAGGTGCGACAGATAGTCAGACTATGCATTATGAGTTAAGCTGACCATCAGACTTTACACCTTTCAAAAATCAATTTGGTGGAGCGAAAATTAGTTTCTTGAGCGCAGCCATAACAATCACATTGCACATCAGAAAAGTCCTAATTGGCCATATGTGTACTGTAAAAAAGCAGAAACACAAAAAATGAGTAGTCAGATTTTGCAGATTTCAAAATCAAAAAACAATAACAGTGTATAACAAAATTAAAGTATTGAAATTTCTTTTTGAAATTTTAACAACTTCTATAGTGAAATCGCCACAGATTTAATTAGAGAAATCTGACTTTCCCATTTTGAGCTGAATTTTAATGTATTACACGTCCTGCTTTGCTATCAAGGTGCGACAGATAGTCAGACTATGCATTATGAGTTAAGCTGACCATCAGACTTTACACCTTTCAAAAATCAATTTGGTGGAGCGAAAATTAGTTTCTTGAGCGCAGCCATAACAATCACATTGCACATCAGAAAAGTCCTAATTGGCCATATGTGTACTGTAAAAAAGCAGAAACACGAAAAATGAGTAGTCAGATTTTGCAGATTTCAAAATCAAAAAACAATAACAGTGTATAACAAAATTAAAGTATTGAAATTTCTTTTTAAAATTTTAACAACTTCTATAGTGAAATCGCCACAGATTTAATTAGAGAAATCTGACTTTCCCATTTTGAGCTGAATTTTAATGTATTACACGTCCTGCTTTGCTATCAAGGTGCGACAGATAGTCAGACTATGCATTATGAGTTAAGCTGACCATCAGACTTTACACCTTTCAAAAATCAATTTGGTGGAGCGAAAATTAGTTTCTTGAGCGCAGCCATAACAATCACATTGCACATCAGAAAAGTCCTAATTGGCCATATGTGTACTGTAAAAAAGCAGAAACACAAAAAATGAGTAGTCAGATTTTGCAGATTTCAAAATCAAAAAACAATAACAGTGTATAACAAAATTAAAGTATTGAAATTTCTTTTTGAAATTTTAACAACTTCTATAGTGAAATCGCCACAGATTTAATTAGAGAAATCTGACTTTCCCATTTTGAGCTGAATTTTAATGTATTACACGTCCTGCTTTGCTATCAAGGTGCGACAGATAGTCAGACTATGCATTATGAGTTAAGCTGACCATCAGACTTTACACCTTTCAAAAATCAATTTGGTGGAGCGAAAATTAGTTTCTTGAGCGCAGCCATAACAATCACATTGCACATCAGAAAAGTCCTAATTGGCCATATGTGTACTGTAAAAAAGCAGAAACACGAAAAATGAGTAGTCAGATTTTGCAGATTTCAAAATCAAAAAACAATAACAGTGTATAACAAAATTAAAGTATTGAAATTTCTTTTTAAAATTTTAACAACTTCTATAGTGAAATCGCCACAGATTTAATTAGAGAAATCTGACTTTCCCATTTTGAGCTGAATTTTAATGTATTACACGTCCTGCTTTGCTATCAAGGTGCGACAGATAGTCAGACTATGCATTATGAGTTAAGCTGACCATCAGACTTTACACCTTTCAAAAATCAATTTGGTGGAGCGAAAATTAGTTTCTTGAGCGCAGCCATAACAATCACATTGCACATCAGAAAAGTCCTAATTGGCCATATGTGTACTGTAAAAAAGCAGAAACACGAAAAATGAGTAGTCAGATTTTGCAGATTTCAAAATCAAAAAACAATAACAGTGTATAACAAAATTAAAGTATTGAAATTTCTTTTTGAAATTTTAACAACTTCTATAGTGAAATCGCCACAGATTTAATTAGAGAAATCTGACTTTCCCATTTTGAGCTGAATTTTAATGTATTACACGTCCTGCTTTGCTATCAAGGTGCGACAGATAGTCAGACTATGCATTATGAGTTAAGCTGACCATCAGACTTTACACCTTTCAAAAATCAATTTGGTGGAGCGAAAATTAGTTTCTTGAGCGCAGCCATAACAATCACATTGCACATCAGAAAAGTCCTAATTGGCCATATGTGTACTGTAAAAAAGCAGAAACACGAAAAATGAGTAGTCAGATTTTGCAGATTTCAAAATCAAAAAACAATAACAGTGTATAACAAAATTAAAGTATTGAAATTTCTTTTTAAAATTTTAACAACTTCTATAGTGAAATCGCCACAGATTTGATTAGAGAAATCTGACTTACCCATTTTGAGCTGAATTTTAATGTATTACACGTCCTGCTTTGCTATCAAGGTGCGACAGATAGTCAGACTATGCATTATGACTTAAGCTGACCATCAGACTTTACACCTTTTAAAAATCAATTTAATAAAGCGAAAATTAGTTTATTGAGCGCAGCCATAACAATCACATTGCAACATCAGAAAAGTCCTAATTGGCCATATGTGTACTGTAAAAAAGCAGAAACACAAAAAATGAGTAGTCAGATTTTGCAGATTTCAAAATCAAAAAACAATAACAGTGTATAACAAAATTAAAGTATTGAAATTTCTTTTTGAAATTTTAACAACTTCTATAGTGAAATCGCCACAGATTTAATTAGAGAAATCTGACTTTCCCATTTTGAGCTGAATTTTAATGTATTACACGTCCTGCTTTGCTATCAAGGTGCGACAGATAGTCAGACTATGCATTATGAGTTAAGCTGACCATCAGACTTTACACCTTTCAAAAATCAATTTGGTGGAGCGAAAATTAGTTTCTTGAGCGCAGCCATAACAATCACATTGCACATCAGAAAAGTCCTAATTGGCCATATGTGTACTGTAAAAAAGCAGAAACACGAAAAATGAGTAGTCAGATTTTGCAGATTTCAAAATCAAAAAACAATAACAGTGTATAACAAAATTAAAGTATTGAAATTTCTTTTTAAAATTTTAACAACTTCTATAGTGAAATCGCCACAGATTTAATTAGAGAAATCTGACTTTCCCATTTTGAGCTGAATTTTAATGTATTACACGTCCTGCTTTGCTATCAAGGTGCGACAGATAGTCAGACTATGCATTATGAGTTAAGCTGACCATCAGACTTTACACCTTTCAAAAATCAATTTGGTAGAGCGAAAATTAGTTTCTTGAGCGCAGCCATAACAATCACATTGCACATCAGAAAAGTCCTAATTGGCCATATGTGTACTGTAAAAAAGCAGAAACACGAAAAATGAGTAGTCAGATTTTGCAGATTTCAAAATCAAAAAACAATAACAGTGTATAACAAAATTAAAGTATTGAAATTTCTTTTTAAAATTTTAACAACTTCTATAGTGAAATCGCCACAGATTTAATTAGAGAAATCTGACTTTCCCATTTTGAGCTGAATTTTAATGTATTACACGTCCTGCTTTGCTATCAAGGTGCGACAGATAGTCAGACTATGCATTATGAGTTAAGCTGACCATCAGACTTTACACCTTTCAAAAATCAATTTGGTGGAGCGAAAATTAGTTTCTTGAGCGCAGCCATAACAATCACATTGCACATCAGAAAAGTCCTAATTGGCCATATGTGTACTGTAAAAAAGCAGAAACACGAAAAATGAGTAGTCAGATTTTGCAGATTTCAAAATCAAAAAACAATAACAGTGTATAACAAAATTAAAGTATTGAAATTTCTTTTTAAAATTTTAACAACTTCTATAGTGAAATCGCCACAGATTTGATTAGAGAAATCTGACTTACCCATTTTGAGCTGAATTTTAATGTATTACACGTCCTGCTTTGCTATCAAGGTGCGACAGATAGTCAGACTATGCATTATGACTTAAGCTGACCATCAGACTTTACACCTTTTAAAAATCAATTTGGTGGAGCGAAAATTAGTTTCTTGAGCGCAGCCATAACAATCACATTGCACATCAGAAAAGTCCTAATTGGCCATATGTGTACTGTAAAAAAGCAGAAACACGAAAAATGAGTAGTCAGATTTTGCAGATTTCAAAATCAAAAAACAATAACAGTGTATAACAAAATTAAAGTATTGAAATTTCTTTTTGAAATTTTAACAACTTCTATAGTGAAATCGCCACAGATTTAATTAGAGAAATCTGACTTTCCCATTTTGAGCTGAATTTTAATGTATTACACGTCCTGCTTTGCTATCAAGGTGCGACAGATAGTCAGACTATGCATTATGAGTTAAGCTGACCATCAGACTTTACACCTTTCAAAAATCAATTTGGTGGAGCGAAAATTAGTTTCTTGAGCGCAGCCATAACAATCACATTGCACATCAGAAAAGTCCTAATTGGCCATATGTGTACTGTAAAAAAGCAGAAACACGAAAAATGAGTAGTCAGATTTTGCAGATTTCAAAATCAAAAAACAATAACAGTGTATAACAAAATTAAAGTATTGAAATTTCTTTTTAAAATTTTAACAACTTCTATAGTGAAATCGCCATAGATTTGATTAGAGAAATCTGACTTACCCATTTTGAGCTGAATTTTAATGTATTACACGTCCTGCTTTGCTATCAAGGTGCGACAGATAGTCAGACTATGCATTATGACTTAAGCTGACCATCAGACTTTACACCTTTTAAAAATCAATTTAATAAAGCGAAAATTAGTTTATTGAGCGCACCCATAAGAATCACATTGCAACGTCAGATAAGTCCTAATTGGCCATATGTGTGGTACTATAAAAAAGAAGAAACACAAAAAATGAGTAGTCAGATTTTGCAGATTTCAAAATCATAAAACAATAACAGTGTATAACAAAATTAAAGTATTGAAATTTCTTTTTGAAATTTTAACAACTTCTATAGTGAAATCGCCACAGATTTAATTAGAGAAATCTGACTTTCCCATTTTGAGCTGAATTTTAATGTATTACACGTCCTGCTTTGCTATCAAGGTGCGACAGATAGTCAGACTATGCATTATGAGTTAAGCTGACCATCAGACTTTACACCTTTCAAAAATCAATTTGGTGGAGCGAAAATTAGTTTCTTGAGCGCAGCCATAACAATCACATTGCACATCAGAAAAGTCCTAATTGGCCATATGTGTACTGTAAAAAAGCAGAAACACGAAAAATGAGTAGTCAGATTTTGCAGATTTCAAAATCAAAAAACAATAACAGTGTATAACAAAATTAAAGTATTGAAATTTCTTTTTAAAATTTTAACAACTTCTATAGTGAAATCGCCACAGATTTAATTAGAGAAATCTGACTTTCCCATTTTGAGCTGAATTTTAATGTATTACACGTCCTGCTTTGCTATCAAGGTGCGACAGATAGTCAGACTATGCATTATGAGTTAAGCTGACCATCAGACTTTACACCTTTCAAAAATCAATTTGGTAGAGCGAAAATTAGTTTCTTGAGCGCAGCCATAACAATCACATTGCAACATCAGAAAAGTCCTAATTGGCCATATGTGTACTGTAAAAAAGCAGAAACACGAAAAATGAGTAGTCAGATTTTGCAGATTTCAAAATCAAAAAACAATAACAGTGTATAACAAAATTAAAGTATTGAAATTTCTTTTTAAAATTTTAACAACTTCTATAGTGAAATCGCCACAGATTTAATTAGAGAAATCTGACTTTCCCATTTTGAGCTGAATTTTAATGTATTACACGTCCTGCTTTGCTATCAAGGTGCGACAGATAGTCAGACTATGCATTATGAGTTAAGCTGACCATCAGACTTTACACCTTTCAAAAATCAATTTGGTGGAGCGAAAATTAGTTTCTTGAGCGCAGCCATAACAATCACATTGCAACATCAGAAAAGTCCTAATTGGCCATATGTGTACTGTAAAAAAGCAGAAACACAAAAAATGAGTAGTCAGATTTTGCAGATTTCAAAATCAAAAAACAATAACAGTGTATAACAAAATTAAAGTATTGAAATTTCTTTTTGAAATTTTAACAACTTCTATAGTGAAATCGCCACAGATTTGATTAGAGAAATCTGACTTTCCCATTTTGAGCTGAATTTTAATGTATTACACGTCCTGCTTTGCTATCAAGGTGCGACAGATAGTCAGACTATGCATTATGAGTTAAGCTGACCATCAGACTTTACACCTTTTAAAAATCAATTTGGTGGAGCGAAAATTAGTTTCTTGAGCGCAGCCATAACAATCACATTGCAACATCAGAAAAGTCCTAATTGGCCATATGTGTACTGTAAAAAAGCAGAAACACGAAAAATGAGTAGTCAGATTTTGCAGATTTCAAAATCAAAAAACAATAACAGTGTATAACAAAATTAAAGTATTGAAATTTCTTTTTAAAATTTTAACAACTTCTATAGTGAAATCGCCACAGATTTAATTAGAGAAATCTGACTTTCCCATTTTGAGCTGAATTTTAATGTATTACACGTCCTGCTTTGCTATCAAGGTGCGACAGATAGTCAGACTATGCATTATGAGTTAAGCTGACCATCAGACTTTACACCTTTCAAAAATCAATTTGGTGGAGCGAAAATTAGTTTCTTGAGCGCAGCCATAACAATCACATTGCACATCAGAAAAGTCCTAATTGGCCATATGTGTACTGTAAAAAAGCAGAAACACGAAAAATGAGTAGTCAGATTTTGCAGATTTCAAAATCAAAAAACAATAACAGTGTATAACAAAATTAAAGTATTGAAATTTCTTTTTAAAATTTTAACAACTTCTATAGTGAAATCGCCATAGATTTGATTAGAGAAATCTGACTTACCCATTTTGAGCTGAATTTTAATGTATTACACGTCCTGCTTTGCTATCAAGGTGCGACAGATAGTCAGACTATGCATTATGACTTAAGCTGACCATCAGACTTTACACCTTTTAAAAATCAATTTAATAAAGCGAAAATTAGTTTATTGAGCGCAGCCATAAGAATCACATTGCAACGTCAGATAAGTCCTAATTGGCCATATGTGTGTACTGTAAAAAAGCAGAAACACAAAAAATGAGTAGTCAGATTTTGCAGATTTCAAAATCAAAAAACAATAACAGTGTATAACAAAATTAAAGTATTGAAATTTCTTTTTGAAATTTTAACAACTTCTATAGTGAAATCGCCACAGATTTAATTAGAGAAATCTGACTTTCCCATTTTGAGCTGAATTTTAATGTATTACACGTCCTGCTTTGCTATCAAGGTGCGACAGATAGTCAGACTATGCATTATGAGTTAAGCTGACCATCAGACTTTACACCTTTCAAAAATCAATTTGGTGGAGCGAAAATTAGTTTCTTGAGCGCAGCCATAACAATCACATTGCACATCAGAAAAGTCCTAATTGGCCATATGTGTACTGTAAAAAAGCAGAAACACGAAAAATGAGTAGTCAGATTTTGCAGATTTCAAAATCAAAAAACAATAACAGTGTATAACAAAATTAAAGTATTGAAATTTCTTTTTAAAATTTTAACAACTTCTATAGTGAAATCGCCATAGATTTAATTAGAGAAATCTGACTTTCCCATTTTGAGCTGAATTTTAATGTATTACACGTCCTGCTTTGCTATCAAGGTGCGACAGATAGTCAGACTATGCATTATGAGTTAAGCTGACCATCAGACTTTACACCTTTCAAAAATCAATTTGGTAGAGCGAAAATTAGTTTCTTGAGCGCAGCCATAACAATCACATTGCAACATCAGAAAAGTCCTAATTGGCCATATGTGTACTGTAAAAAAGCAGAAACACGAAAAATGAGTAGTCAGATTTTGCAGATTTCAAAATCAAAAAACAATAACAGTGTATAACAAAATTAAAGTATTGAAATTTCTTTTTAAAATTTTAACAACTTCTATAGTGAAATCGCCACAGATTTAATTAGAGAAATCTGACTTTCCCATTTTGAGCTGAATTTTAATGTATTACACGTCCTGCTTTGCTATCAAGGTGCGACAGATAGTCAGACTATGCATTATGAGTTAAGCTGACCATCAGACTTTACACCTTTCAAAAATCAATTTGGTGGAGCGAAAATTAGTTTCTTGAGCGCAGCCATAACAATCACATTGCAACATCAGAAAAGTCCTAATTGGCCATATGTGTACTGTAAAAAAGCAGAAACACGAAAAATGAGTAGTCAGATTTTGCAGATTTCAAAATCAAAAAACAATAACAGTGTATAACAAAATTAAAGTATTGAAATTTCTTTTTAAAATTTTAACAACTTCTATAGTGAAATCGCCATAGATTTGATTAGAGAAATCTGACTTACCCATTTTGAGCTGAATTTTAATGTATTACACGTCCTGCTTTGCTATCAAGGTGCGACAGATAGTCAGACTATGCATTATGACTTAAGCTGACCATCAGACTTTACACCTTTTAAAAATCAATTTAATAAAGCGAAAATTAGTTTATTGAGCGCAGCCATAACAATCACATTGCACATCAGAAAAGTCCTAATTGGCCATATGTGTACTGTAAAAAAGCAGAAACACAAAAAATGAGTAGTCAGATTTTGCAGATTTCAAAATCAAAAAACAATAACAGTGTATAACAAAATTAAAGTATTGAAATTTCTTTTTGAAATTTTAACAACTTCTATAGTGAAATCGCCACAGATTTAATTAGAGAAATCTGACTTTCCCATTTTGAGCTGAATTTTAATGTATTACACGTCCTGCTTTGCTATCAAGGTGCGACAGATAGTCAGACTATGCATTATGAGTTAAGCTGACCATCAGACTTTACACCTTTCAAAAATCAATTTGGTGGAGCGAAAATTAGTTTCTTGAGCGCAGCCATAACAATCACATTGCACATCAGAAAAGTCCTAATTGGCCATATGTGTACTGTAAAAAAGCAGAAATACGAAAAATGAGTAGTCAGATTTTGCAGACTTCAAAATCAAAAAACAATAACAGTGTATAACAAAATTAAAGTATTGCAATTTCTTTTTAAAATTTTAACAACTTCTATAGTGAAATCGCCATAGATTTGATTAGAGAAATCTGACTTACCCATTTTGAGCTGAATTTTAATGTATTACACGTCCTGCTTTGCTATCAAGGTACGACAGATAGTCAGACTATGCATTATGACTTAAGCTGACCATCAGACTTTACACCTTTTAAAAATCAATTTAATAAAGCGAAAATTAGTTTATTGAGCGCACCCATAAGAGTCACATTGCAACGTCAGATAAGTCCTAATTGGCCATATGTGTGGTACTATAAAAAAGAAGAAACACAAAAAATGAGTAGTCAGATTTTGCAGATTTCAAAATCATAAAACAATAACAGTGTATAACAAAATTAAAGTATTGAAATTTCTTTTTGAAATTTTAACAACTTCTATAGTGAAATCGCCACAGATTTAATTAGAGAAATCTGACTTTCCCATTTTGAGCTGAATTTTAATGTATTACACGTCCTGCTTTGCTATCAAGGTGCGACAGATAGTCAGACTATGCATTATGAGTTAAGCTGACCATCAGACTTTACACCTTTCAAAAATCAATTTGGTGGAGCGAAAATTAGTTTCTTGAGCGCAGCCATAACAATCACATTGCACATCAGAAAAGTCCTAATTGGCCATATGTGTACTGTAAAAAAGCAGAAACACGAAAAATGAGTAGTCAGATTTTGCAGATTTCAAAATCAAAAAACAATAACAGTGTATAACAAAATTAAAGTATTGAAATTTCTTTTTAAAATTTTAACAACTTCTATAGTGAAATCGCCACAGATTTGATTAGAGAAATCTGACTTACCCATTTTGAGCTGAATTTTAATGTATTACACGTCCTGCTTTGCTATCAAGGTGCGACAGATAGTCAGACTATGCATTATGACTTAAGCTGACCATCAGACTTTACACCTTTTAAAAATCAATTTAATAAAGCGAAAATTAGTTTATTGAGCGCAGCCATAACAATCACATTGCAACATCAGAAAAGTCCTAATTGGCCATATGTGTGTACTGTAAAAAAGCAGAAACACAAAAAATGAGTAGTCAGATTTTGCAGATTTCAAAATCAAAAAACAATAACAGTGTATAACAAAATTAAAGTATTGAAATTTCTTTTTGAAATTTTAACAACTTCTATAGTGAAATCGCCACAGATTTAATTAGAGAAATCTGACTTTCCCATTTTGAGCTGAATTTTAATGTATTACACGTCCTGCTTTGCTATCAAGGTGCGACAGATAGTCAGACTATGCATTATGAGTTAAGCTGACCATCAGACTTTACACCTTTCAAAAATCAATTTGGTGGAGCGAAAATTAGTTTCTTGAGCGCAGCCATAACAATCACATTGCACATCAGAAAAGTCCTAATTGGCCATATGTGTACTGTAAAAAAGCAGAAACACGAAAAATGAGTAGTCAGATTTTGCAGATTTCAAAATCAAAAAACAATAACAGTGTATAACAAAATTAAAGTATTGAAATTTCTTTTTAAAATTTTAACAACTTCTATAGTGAAATCGCCATAGATTTGATTAGAGAAATCTGACTTACCCATTTTGAGCTGAATTTTAATGTATTACACGTCCTGCTTTGCTATCAAGGTGCGACAGATAGTCAGACTATGCATTATGACTTAAGCTGACCATCAGACTTTACACCTTTTAAAAATCAATTTAATAAAGCGAAAATTAGTTTATTGAGCGCAGCCATAACAATCACATTGCAACATCAGAAAAGTCCTAATTGGCCATATGTGTACTGTAAAAAAGCAGAAACACAAAAAATGAGTAGTCAGATTTTGCAGATTTCAAAATCAAAAAACAATAACAGTGTATAACAAAATTAAAGTATTGAAATTTCTTTTTGAAATTTTAACAACTTCTATAGTGAAATCGCCACAGATTTAATTAGAGAAATCTGACTTTCCCATTTTGAGCTGAATTTTAATGTATTACACGTCCTGCTTTGCTATCAAGGTGCGACAGATAGTCAGACTATGCATTATGAGTTAAGCTGACCATCAGACTTTACACCTTTCAAAAATCAATTTGGTGGAGCGAAAATTAGTTTCTTGAGCGCAGCCATAACAATCACATTGCACATCAGAAAAGTCCTAATTGGCCATATGTGTACTGTAAAAAAGCAGAAACACGAAAAATGAGTAGTCAGATTTTGCAGATTTCAAAATCAAAAAACAATAACAGTGTATAACAAAATTAAAGTATTGAAATTTCTTTTTAAAATTTTAACAACTTCTATAGTGAAATCGCCATAGATTTGATTAGAGAAATCTGACTTACCCATTTTGAGCTGAATTTTAATGTATTACACGTCCTGCTTTGCTATCAAGGTGCGACAGATAGTCAGACTATGCATTATGACTTAAGCTGACCATCAGACTTTACACCTTTTAAAAATCAATTTAATAAAGCGAAAATTAGTTTATTGAGCGCAGCCATAACAATCACATTGCAACATCAGAAAAGTCCTAATTGGCCATATGTGTGTACTGTAAAAAAGCAGAAACACAAAAAATGAGTAGTCAGATTTTGCAGATTTCAAAATCAAAAAACAATAACAGTGTATAACAAAATTAAAGTATTGAAATTTCTTTTTGAAATTTTAACAACTTCTATAGTGAAATCGCCACAGATTTAATTAGAGAAATCTGACTTTCCCATTTTGAGCTGAATTTTAATGTATTACACGTCCTGCTTTGCTATCAAGGTGCGACAGATAGTCAGACTATGCATTATGAGTTAAGCTGACCATCAGACTTTACACCTTTCAAAAATCAATTTGGTGGAGCGAAAATTAGTTTCTTGAGCGCAGCCATAACAATCACATTGCACATCAGAAAAGTCCTAATTGGCCATATGTGTACTGTAAAAAAGCAGAAACACGAAAAATGAGTAGTCAGATTTTGCAGATTTCAAAATCAAAAAACAATAACAGTGTATAACAAAATTAAAGTATTGAAATTTCTTTTTAAAATTTTAACAACTTCTATAGTGAAATCGCCACAGATTTAATTAGAGAAATCTGACTTTCCCATTTTGAGCTGAATTTTAATGTATTACACGTCCTGCTTTGCTATCAAGGTGCGACAGATAGTCAGACTATGCATTATGAGTTAAGCTGACCATCAGACTTTACACCTTTCAAAAATCAATTTGGTGGAGCGAAAATTAGTTTCTTGAGCGCAGCCATAACAATCACATTGCAACATCAGAAAAGTCCTAATTGGCCATATGTGTACTGTAAAAAAGCAGAAACACGAAAAATGAGTAGTCAGATTTTGCAGATTTCAAAATCAAAAAACAATAACAGTGTATAACAAAATTAAAGTATTGAAATTTCTTTTTAAAATTTTAACAACTTCTATAGTGAAATCGCCACAGATTTAATTAGAGAAATCTGACTTTCCCATTTTGAGCTGAATTTTAATGTATTACACGTCCTGCTTTGCTATCAAGGTGCGACAGATAGTCAGACTATGCATTATGAGTTAAGCTGACCATCAGACTTTACACCTTTCAAAAATCAATTTGGTGGAGCGAAAATTAGTTTCTTGAGCGCAGCCATAACAATCACATTGCACATCAGAAAAGTCCTAATTGGCCATATGTGTACTGTAAAAAAGCAGAAACACGAAAAATGAGTAGTCAGATTTTGCAGATTTCAAAATCAAAAAACAATAACAGTGTATAACAAAATTAAAGTATTGAAATTTCTTTTTAAAATTTTAACAACTTCTATAGTGAAATCGCCACAGATTTGATTAGAGAAATCTGACTTACCCATTTTGAGCTGAATTTTAATGTATTACACGTCCTGCTTTGCTATCAAGGTGCGACAGATAGTCAGACTATGCATTATGAGTTAAGCTGACCATCAGACTTTACACCTTTCAAAAATCAATTTGGTGGAGCGAAAATTAGTTTCTTGAGCGCAGCCATAACAATCACATTGCACATCAGAAAAGTCCTAATTGGCCATATGTGTACTGTAAAAAAGCAGAAACACGAAAAATGAGTAGTCAGATTTTGCAGATTTCAAAATCAAAAAACAATAACAGTGTATAACAAAATTAAAGTATTGAAATTTCTTTTTAAAATTTTAACAACTTCTATAGTGAAATCGCCACAGATTTAATTAGAGAAATCTGACTTTCCCATTTTGAGCTGAATTTTAATGTATTACACGTCCTGCTTTGCTATCAAGGTGCGACAGATAGTCAGACTATGCATTATGAGTTAAGCTGACCATCAGACTTTACACCTTTCAAAAATCAATTTGGTGGAGCGAAAATTAGTTTCTTGAGCGCAGCCATAACAATCACATTGCACATCAGAAAAGTCCTAATTGGCCATATGTGTACTGTAAAAAAGCAGAAACACGAAAAATGAGTAGTCAGATTTTGCAGATTTCAAAATCAAAAAACAATAACAGTGTATAACAAAATTAAAGTATTGAAATTTCTTTTTAAAATTTTAACAACTTCTATAGTGAAATCGCCACAGATTTGATTAGAGAAATCTGACTTACCCATTTTGAGCTGAATTTTAATGTATTACACGTCCTGCTTTGCTATCAAGGTGCGACAGATAGTCAGACTATGCATTATGACTTAAGCTGACCATCAGACTTTACACCTTTCAAAAATCAATTTGGTAGAGCGAAAATTAGTTTCTTGAGCGCAGCCATAACAATCACATTGCAACATCAGAAAAGTCCTAATTGGCCATATGTGTACTGTAAAAAAGCAGAAACACGAAAAATGAGTAGTCAGATTTTGCAGATTTCAAAATCAAAAAACAATAACAGTGTATAACAAAATTAAAGTATTGAAATTTCTTTTTGAAATTTTAACAACTTCTATAGTGAAATCGCCACAGATTTAATTAGAGAAATCTGACTTTCCCATTTTGAGCTGAATTTTAATGTATTACACGTCCTGCTTTGCTATCAAGGTGCGACAGATAGTCAGACTATGCATTATGAGTTAAGCTGACCATCAGACTTTACACCTTTCAAAAATCAATTTGGTGGAGCGAAAATTAGTTTCTTGAGCGCAGCCATAACAATCACATTGCACATCAGAAAAGTCCTAATTGGCCATATGTGTACTGTAAAAAAGCAGAAACACGAAAAATGAGTAGTCAGATTTTGCAGATTTCAAAATCAAAAAACAATAACAGTGTATAACAAAATTAAAGTATTGAAATTTCTTTTTAAAATTTTAACAACTTCTATAGTGAAATCGCCACAGATTTGATTAGAGAAATCTGACTTTCCCATTTTGAGCTGAATTTTAATGTATTACACGTCCTGCTTTGCTATCAAGGTGCGACAGATAGTCAGACTATGCATTATGAGTTAAGCTGACCATCAGACTTTACACCTTTCAAAAATCAATTTGGTGGAGCGAAAATTAGTTTCTTGAGCGCAGCCATAACAATCACATTGCAACATCAGAAAAGTCCTAATTGGCCATATGTGTACTGTAAAAAAGCAGAAACACAAAAAATGAGTAGTCAGATTTTGCAGATTTCAAAATCAAAAAACAATAACAGTGTATAACAAAATTAAAGTATTGAAATTTCTTTTTAAAATTTTAACAACTTCTATAGTGAAATCGCCACAGATTTAATTAGAGAAATCTGACTTTCCCATTTTGAGCTGAATTTTAATGTATTACACGTCCTGCTTTGCTATCAAGGTGCGACAGATAGTCAGACTATGCATTATGAGTTAAGCTGACCATCAGACTTTACACCTTTCAAAAATCAATTTGGTGGAGCGAAAATTAGTTTCTTGAGCGCAGCCATAACAATCACATTGCACATCAGAAAAGTCCTAATTGGCCATATGTGTACTGTAAAAAAGCAGAAACACGAAAAATGAGTAGTCAGATTTTGCAGATTTCAAAATCAAAAAACAATAACAGTGTATAACAAAATTAAAGTATTGAAATTTCTTTTTAAAATTTTAACAACTTCTATAGTGAAATCGCCACAGATTTAATTAGAGAAATCTGACTTTCCCATTTTGAGCTGAATTTTAATGTATTACACGTCCTGCTTTGCTATCAAGGTGCGACAGATAGTCAGACTATGCATTATGACTTAAGCTGACCATCAGACTTTACACCTTTCAAAAATCAATTTGGTAGAGCGAAAATTAGTTTCTTGAGCGCAGCCATAACAATCACATTGCAACATCAGAAAAGTCCTAATTGGCCATATGTGTGTACTGTAAAAAAGCAGAAACACAAAAAATGAGTAGTCAGATTTTGCAGATTTCAAAATCAAAAAACAATAACAGTGTATAACAAAATTAAAGTATTGAAATTTCTTTTTGAAATTTTAACAACTTCTATAGTGAAATCGCCACAGATTTGATTAGAGAAATCTGACTTTCCCATTTTGAGCTGAATTTTAATGTATTACACGTCCTGCTTTGCTATCAAGGTGCGACAGATAGTCAGACTATGCATTATGAGTTAAGCTGACCATCAGACTTTACACCTTTCAAAAATCAATTTGGTGGAGCGAAAATTAGTTTCTTGAGCGCAGCCATAACAATCACATTGCACATCAGAAAAGTCCTAATTGGCCATATGTGTACTGTAAAAAAGCAGAAACACGAAAAATGAGTAGTCAGATTTTGCAGATTTCAAAATCAAAAAACAATAACAGTGTATAACAAAATTAAAGTATTGAAATTTCTTTTTGAAATTTTAACAACTTCTATAGTGAAATCGCCACAGATTTAATTAGAGAAATCTGACTTTCCCATTTTGAGCTGAATTTTAATGTATTACACGTCCTGCTTTGCTATCAAGGTGCGACAGATAGTCAGACTATGCATTATGAGTTAAGCTGACCATCAGACTTTACACCTTTCAAAAATCAATTTGGTGGAGCGAAAATTAGTTTCTTGAGCGCAGCCATAACAATCACATTGCAACATCAGAAAAGTCCTAATTGGCCATATGTGTGTACTGTAAAAAAGCAGAAACACAAAAAATGAGTAGTCAGATTTTGCAGATTTCAAAATCAAAAAACAATAACAGTGTATAACAAAATTAAAGTATTGCAATTTCTTTTTAAAATTTTAACAACTTCTATAGTGAAATCGCCACAGATTTGATTAGAGAAATCTGACTTACCCATTTTGAGCTGAATTTTAATGTATTACACGTCCTGCTTTGCTATCAAGGTGCGACAGATAGTCAGACTATGCATTATGACTTAAGCTGACCATCAGACTTTACACCTTTTAAAAATCAATTTAATAAAGCGAAAATTAGTTTATTGAGCGCACCCATAACAGTCACATTGCAACGTCAGATAAGTCCTAATTGGCCATATGTGTGGTACTATAAAAAAGAAGAAACACAAAAAATGAGTAGTCAGATTTTGCAGATTTCAAAATCATAAAACAATAACAGTGTATAACAAAATTAAAGTATTGAAATTTCTTTTTGAAATTTTAACAACTTCTATAGTGAAATCGCCACAGATTTAATTAGAGAAATCTGACTTTCCCATTTTGAGCTGAATTTTAATGTATTACACGTCCTGCTTTGCTATCAAGGTGCGACAGATAGTCAGACTATGCATTATGAGTTAAGCTGACCATCAGACTTTACACCTTTTAAAAATCAATTTGGTAGAGCGAAAATTAGTTTCTTGAGCGCAGCCATAACAATCACATTGCAACATCAGAAAAGTCCTAATTGGCCATATGTGTACTGTAAAAAAGCAGAAACACAAAAAATGAGTAGTCAGATTTTGCAGATTTCAAAATCAAAAAACAATAACAGTGTATAACAAAATTAAAGTATTGAAATTTCTTTTTGAAATTTTAACAACTTCTATAGTGAAATCGCCACAGATTTAATTAGAGAAATCTGACTTTCCCATTTTGAGCTGAATTTTAATGTATTACACGTCCTGCTTTGCTATCAAGGTGCGACAGATAGTCAGACTATGCATTATGAGTTAAGCTGACCATCAGACTTTACACCTTTCAAAAATCAATTTGGTGGAGCGAAAATTAGTTTCTTGAGCGCAGCCATAACAATCACATTGCACATCAGAAAAGTCCTAATTGGCCATATGTGTACTGTAAAAAAGCAGAAACACGAAAAATGAGTAGTCAGATTTTGCAGATTTCAAAATCAAAAAACAATAACAGTGTATAACAAAATTAAAGTATTGCAATTTCTTTTTAAAATTTTAACAACTTCTATAGTGAAATCGCCATAGATTTGATTAGAGAAATCTGACTTACCCATTTTGAGCTGAATTTTAATGTATTACACGTCCTGCTTTGCTATCAAGGTATGACAGATAGTCAGACTATGCATTATGACTTAAGCTGACCATCAGACTTTACACCTTTCAAAAATGCAATTTGGTGGAGCGAAAATTAGTTTCTTGAGCTCAGCCATAACAATCACATTGCAACATCAGAAAAGTCCTAATTGGCCATATGTGTGATGTGGTACTGTAAAAAAGCAGAAACACAAAAAATGAGTTGTCAGATTTTGCAGATTTCAAAATCAAAAAACAATAACACTGTATAACAAAATTAAACTATCGCAATTTCTTTTTGAAATTTTAACAACTTCTATAGTGAAATCGCCACAGATTTGATTAGAGAAATCTGACTTTACCAATTTTGAGCTCAGATTCGTAATTTAGAACCCAGTCGACAACATTGCTAAAAAATTGGCCCTCCGACAAATAGTCAGACTATGCATTATGAGTTGAGCTTACCATCAGACTTTACACACTAATCACTAATCAATCTGGTGGATTGAAAATTAGTAACTTGAGCAAATTCATAACAATCACATTACACATCAGAGTTTTGCTAATTATCCATATCTGTACTGTAAAAAAACCGCACCTACTCAAAATGAGTATGTGCCGATTGTTGCTGTGACGGCAGAAATCAAAATTCACACTAACAGTGTAATGATAAACATTATAGTAATGCAATTTCTTTTTAAAATAGTGGCCAAGTATATTATAGCTGAAATCGCTATAGATTTGAGTTAGAAAAACCTTTGACTAACCCATTTTGATTCTAGCAAAAGATACCGTAATGCAACAACAATTTCTTAGTGCTATCAAGAGTAGCGACAGCTTCGGTAAGAGTATGTAAGTTTTGACTAAAAGCTGACGGTCAGACTTTACACCTTTTCAGGAATTAATTTGATGAAATATGCGTAAAATTAGCTTTATTGAGCGCATCCTATATGTGTGCAGTAATGCAACAGTCAATTTCATAAAGTTCTAGAGTGGCCATGCCTGTCAGTACTGTACAATAGTAGAAACACTTGAATTCTTTAGTCAGCATTTCTGCATGAAATATGCTTTAAAAGCTCAGAATCCTATGGCACTAATGCAAAGACAACATTCAAAAGTGTTGCAAAGTGCACGCCTGAAGGCTTTATAAATAAATTCTATACTAAAATACGGCGCCGATTTAATGAGAGAAATCTGACTTTGGTAGAATGATGCTAAAATTTAATGTATTAGAAGTCCTAAATACTGTGCTATCTAGCGTGCAACAGATAGTCATAAAATGCATTATGAGTTAAGCGTGACCAATCAGTTATGTATGTAGACAATCTCAATGAATCAATCCGGCGCAGCTGAAGATGCCGGATGTTTTTTGATCGCAGTTATTGATGCAATCATGCATTAAAAAGCTGAAAAGTCATAATTGGCCACTAAGTGCAAAGTACAACTTTATAGCGTTTAGAGTACGCGCCTAAAAGCTATGAGTAGGCAGATTTTGCAGATTTCAAAATACGGCGCGAAGCGTTAAAACTTTATGAACAAATATTTAAGTATTGAAATATGCTTTTTAATAATCTTTAACAATCCTTCTATACTGTGCCACCATACCAGGGCCATGAAGGGTTGATTGGGGTACCCCCCAAAAAAACCAAAATTTCTGAAATTTATTTTAATGTTTTTTTCGTCAATTTTTTGATGCCAATGTACGACAGATTGTCAGAGAGATGCATTATCAATTTAGCATGATTATCATACTTTACAACTTTTCGATTTCAATTTCACAGAGCTAAAAATTTAGAATCCTTTTTCAGCTAATGCATAAGGATCACATTTGTAGTGTTCAGAGAGCACGTCCTGATAGGCCATATAAACAAGTTCTAATAAAACACGGTGCACAGCCCCGAAAATTTGTAGTCAGATTTTGTAGATTTCAAACATGCGGTGAAAAAGCTTGGAATGTCATGGACAGTGCCTATGTCAAAATCAGTGCGAAAGGCGAAAATTCTTTGTCAAGTTCTATGCAACTTCTACCTGCCAGTGCAGGCGATCTCAAAGACTTAATTACGTATTTGTGATAGAGAATATGACACTTTGAGCTGCAATCTTAATGTATCACACGTGATGATTATTAAGCTTTAATAAAACTGCAGTAAAGATAGTTGCGGAATTTTCATAATCATGTATAAAAGTTGTTCGCCACGATTATTTCGACCTTAAAAGAAGGGAGTAAATCTGGCGCGAAGCGCCGGAAATTAGTTTCTTAAATTTTATCTCTTAATAATCGCATTTTTGCAACATTAGTTTAGTCCTTTGATTATTTGAAGGGGACAGGGGCTATAGCCCCTAGCCTCGCTTGAATGGCCTGGCAATACGATAAATGAGTATGGCGAGATTGTGCAGGAGTTCGAAATCAAATTTTACAATTACTGACGTATAGCAATATTAATGTATGAGAAATATCATTTTACGATTTGCGCGTAACAACTTCTATTAATGAAATGCGCCGGAAAATTGACTAAAGACTTCCTGACTTAACTTATTTGTTTGGGGTGAGGGGGTCAATGTGACCCCACTGACTCCCACCCTTCCTCTCAGCGGGCTACGACCATCTGATCGTATAGACTAGTAGCACGGTATGGCCGGTAACCTGGAAACCATCAGAGTTCGAGTCCTGCTGGCTAGCCAAATGTTTTTCGCAATTCAAGTCCTGAAAATAACGTTTATTGAGCGCTCCCATAAGAGTCTTATTGCAAAGTACTGATAAGTCCTAATTGGCCATATGTGTGGTATCTATAAATAAGTATTTGTGGCAGAAAAACATCCCTTCTAACTTGCTAGAATAAATAAAATAATTGTTATAATCCTGGCAAAAATAAACGTTACATGTCGGTACCTCCTTATTTATTTTTGCATTTCGATCGTCTGGGGGTGGCTGCTATAAACTATTTTTCAAGAATGCCCTTCTTATTCAAGATTTTAAGTGTGTATGAATGCTAAAAATGAGTTTGAAATGGGTAGCGTGAGCCGAACCCGCGGGGTGATGTTATATTGATTAATAATTCAAGCAAGCGGTTCGGGTAAAACCCGTGTGAGTAGAATTTAGCCCACTGAAGGAAGTATTAGCAGGTTAAATAGCACGCTACAGTAATTAATTATAAATCAATTTTAATCAGTGACTAAGGTTACACAAGATTATAGCCCGAAAAGAAATTTGGTTATTATATTGTAATTAATGATTTTTTCAGAACATCCCTGAACGTTGAGTGATAAATAGAATTCGTGTGTAAGCGCAGTACGGCTTTTCCTGACTTGTTGCTGTCTCGATGGTTGAGCGAGACGAGCACATTTTCGACTACCTTGCTGCAGGACATTTATCTAACAGCAGATTATTGGCAAGTCAAAACTGACGAAATTACACAAAAATCTGTTTCAAAAGCAAAACTATTCGTCTTTTCAGCAAACTTTTCTGTCTCGGATTAAAGCTACAGTAAGTCCTCGTCAATGCATCATATTTTCTGATTTAATTTTTGATGCATATTAAAAGCCCATAGGCTTTGCCATAACGTAAAGCATTTCAGTTCATTCTACGAAAAATTTGGCGTTCAGATAAATCCGAAGACGACTTAGTGACGTGCAAGCCCAGCCCTTTTTCCAACTACGTCTTTGAACGTCTTAGTTATAAGTTCCTGAAAGTTAGAAGATAATTTCGACAACTTCAAGACTCAGTATTGATAGCTTTAGAATTTTAATTATTTAGTGGGGATTGTTAGTCATCAGAGTGCTAAATATCATGAAGATGATCCTTTGAATAATCCCTTGAAGATGATCTGTCACTAGTCAACACCAGACATGCACGTGGGGATTCGGGGCGTCTAGACCATACGTGGGCAGCAAGAAAATTCTGGGGGGTGCAAGATTTTTCAAAGGTCAAACAATGGCCTAAAAATGGTGTTATGGCGTAAAAATCACCATTTTCCGACTTTTCTCATCAAGCACTATCTATTGGCATCAAAAAATTGCGAAAAAAAATGAAAAAAATTTCAAAAATTGAATTCTGGGGGCTGTATTTTGATTTCTGGGAGGGTTATTTTGGATTCTCGGGGGGTGCATACCCCCAAATCCCCTCACGCCCAGGTGTGGTCTAGACTCTCATGAATAGGAAGATATGAAATTGTCCTAGAAAAATGAGGCAAAATTAAGGGCAAAAAGCGGATGAAAATTTTAAATTTTTTTCCAAAAGTGCTTTCACTGGAGAAAGAACTGTATAAACACGCAGTGTTAAAGCAATTTGAGCGTTTATAGGAGTTTTTGAGGTCATTCTGGCAAAGAAAAGTTCAATTTATGACCTCCCCCAGACCGACTGAGCCCTCAGATCGGCCGTGCTGTAGATCTATGTTCACCACTACACCACTACACGTCTACAGCATGAGTGGGGTTCAGTGTCTATAAATTTTCAAAAATGTTTTTTTTCGGGCTGAAAAATCATTACACGTTAATGAGAATGTTTTTCCAAGCTTCCGTATGTGCCCGTTTTTTGAAGGCATAAAAACTCGAAAGATTAGCGATTGAACAAATTGAACGAATTTAGTAAAAAATGAGTTTATGGTGCTAAGCGCCGAAAAATGAACAACTAGCTAGAATATACCTAAGAACGTTTTTAAAAAATCGTACCTTTTACAATTTTTGCGGGAAAGTAAATCGGCCATTTTTCAGAACGTTAGCAGCCATTCTCACGAACGAGCATAAGCCCTACTACATCAACTACAAGGAACAAGAGCGTTCACCACACGAAAACGGCAAAAAGGCATTATCAAGGCCAAAATCAAACGAAAATTGACATTGCTTACAAAAGTGATCAAAATCGATCAAAAAATGCGAATTGAGGTGTTAAGTAAGCGCTTTTTTAAAATTTCAATCGATTCCTAAAGGCATCATATCAATCAAATGCTCAGCTTCTGGTCCTTCCTTGATTGGCTCAACTTACTAGCTATAAAATTCATCAATAGTAAGTACAACATATTAGCGTAGAGTAGTAGGATTAGGTTATCTACAAAATTTGAAAACAAACCCGCTGGCCTTCTATGATTTTTGGTACATATGAGTACAGCATAATTAGAATGATCGAAAAATCGTATGTTTTGATTCTAACATCAGTTGTTGCTGCTTTCCTGGCATATACGAATTTTCCAATTCCCCCATTCCAAGAATTCTGGGCCTGCCCACTCACAGGAGTGAACACGCATGGCAGATAAAGGAACCGGAACCTATTCGTCAAATATAAACTGTTAAATGATAGCGGAAGCAAGAATGATTATTTGAAATCTAATAATCTCAAAATCGAGCAATGTATGATAAAAATTGCTTTTATTTTCGCCAATATCGTAATGGTTCTCGAGATACATATCTGACATCAAAACTTTTGCCCCCTTCCCGGAATAAAATCCTGGATATGGGCCTGTATGTGTGTATGCATGTACGTATGTGTGTGTGTGCATGTTCGGGAGTATACAATGTGCTAACTTAAAGCGAAAACATGACTTGCTAACAATCTAGCCCGTAGTTAATAACATTCGTACGGGCATGAGTGATCACTGCACAGAACGTCCATACGCGCAATGCAGCTGTTCAAAAAGTAATCTGCAAAATGAGCTATTTTAATTCTTCTCAGAACGCCTATCTCATTGTACTAATACCTTTTATTTTTCCAAGCGATCACGGTCGCATCGCTCTCAACACGGTTATCATATGCATCTATTTGATCTTTTGTCGAGTGATATGAACTACATATCATTAGCACTAGTAAATAGTATAAATATAAAAGTTAAAATGCAGAAGGACGCATTGCACTTAGTCTATAATCTAGATCAAGTATAGCATTATAGCCAATAGCAGTCATGTCGTTTATTTTGTGTCTACTGGTCACGTTTTCCATTGGGTACGTTGACTCTTTAACTTTTCGCAAATAGCGTACATTAATAAATGCCTGATCCGCTGTTGTGGGTTATGCATTTTCCTTTCTCCGGTATGTTAATTTGTCAAAAAGTTCAAAAAGCAGTTTTCTGAATGCTATTTTATATTCAGTTATTCCAGGCTCAAGCGCTTCACATAAAACTCAAGCTATGCTTAAGCATGTTTAGGCAGCGGTTATTGCGGACCAAAGCTTCAGACCTGTTTGAATATCGATGTATTGTCGTGTAATAATCCGGAAATCACAAATTCGTTGAAGTTGCATTTACTTAAATAAATAATTATCAGGACTTGCCACTGTTACATCGATTCGGTTCCCAATACTGATGTACAATTCTATGAAAATCCGAGATAGTGGGTAGATCTAGTCATTCGTGAACTCCTTTTTTTGCATGAACGCGAATCAAGCACACAACTTGCTTACCTTCTGCATTTTGGAGACGAAATTTTCTAACTCGGATATTCTGATACCAAATGGGAGATAGGTAAGAAGATATTAGTATTTCTAAAAGTTTCTTAGCGATATCTAAGCAGAAAAATTATAATTTTGAAATATATTTAAAATTCACTTTACATCAATGATTGTATACAGATAAATAGGCCGTTCAAAATCGCCGCATAAATTTTTTTCAATGTTTCATCGAATTTCGAAATCTGCTTAAAAATTTATTACTCGTTCTACATTCGATTTTGGCGCATTGCAATGCAAGGAAGAGCTATATGGAAAAATCAATCAATCAGCGCTAGGCGCTTAAAAATTTGCTTAAAGTTGGGTTGTTCGAAAGATTAAAAGTAAACGAAAATTATAAATCTGATGCAAAGCGCTTTGAAAACCGCTTTTCAGCCCTGAAATGATAAAATCTATAAATGTCCTCAAACATTTGATAGTATGCGATCTGTTGGCACGTAGTATGAGTAGCTCATGGCGGCAGCAATATTGGAAAGAATCCAAGATATGTTAGAAGAGTTCGACAGCAAGCTTTGAAGAAAAACCCCAAAAAATGTGTATTTCAAAGGATGCTTAAACGCACAACTATTTTTTCGGCATATCAAAAAATTAATAAAATGCAGCCATGTTGAAATTTCACACTCTTTTTTGTTGTGTAGTTTACTGTAGCTTGAAAAAATTAACAGGTTTTCAGAACTAAATTTATTTTTGGCTCTGTATTTATAAAACTTTGTGTATATTTCAAAATCGATTTGCTTAAAGAATTTTCGGTTTTTTCATTGTGGACTATCAAACATGCGAAGAATAGTGGACAAAAAGTGTCTGAATGAATTGAATGGACATAGAATTACTCAAAAAATATTTCACATTATATTGCTGGGCATCGTTTGGCGCACTTATGCAATTCCAACAAAAGGTTTTGGTCCGCAAATGGCCTTAGTATGACTATCAGAAGTTGTGGTAGAGGGTTCACCACACACACCCACCTCCCCCAGTGTGCATGTGTGCTTGTGATAATACATGTATTTTCACAATTCATGGCAATTGGCCGCGCTAAGTCCTCAATGTCTTTTTAGCTATGCATATGATGGAGATAGGATGAAATCATGTTTTTCATGCCTACAGTTTGTGATATTGTATATTTGTCACTTAATTTGGAATAATAATTGTGTATTTATTCTGTTCGCCCGACTCAAATATTGTTTTTTTCAGCGTACAAGCCCAAGATATCAAGGTAAGCATATAAATCAGTTGAATAAAATTACATTTGCTATCATTGATTACTCATGGGATTCATTAATAACTGAAATTAATGGCGACAATATAGTTATTATTAGTAATAATAATGTCAACAATTTTTCACTCATTGTTATTGCTCTTTTATTATTTCTGTTCATCATTATTATTTTCCGTGGCTTGTCTACTGTCCCTAATGACTGTTATTGCTAATCCTTGTGTTGTTGTTATTACTCATATTATTAATATTATTATCATCATCATTATTATTATTATTATTATTATTATGATTATTATTATTATTATTATTATTATCATTATTAATATCATTATTGCTATTATTATTATTATTATAATTATTATTATTATTGTAATTATTATTATTATTAATAATTATTATTATTATTATTACTGTTATTATTATTATTATTATTATTATTATTATTATTATTATTATTATTATTATTATTATTATTATTATTATTATCATTATTATAATAATAATAATTATAATTATAATTATTATTATTTCTATTATTATTATTATTATTATTATTATTGTTATTATTATTATTATATATTATTATTATTATTATTATTATTATTATTATTATTATTATTATTATATTATCTTTTCTGATATTCTACAACACCATCGATTTAAAGCATTATTGGGAATCTTTTATAGACCGAAAAACAAAGATTCCTGGAAAGTTTCCAGCAGGTAAGCGATAACCTAGTAACAGATCGGCGATTGCGTATGTATGATGTGCGGTTTTTTCAGGAGATTCATAATTATACTCAAAGGCTAGATACGATGATTGCTAAACTAGAAAAGATTGCATCGACGGATAAAAACCTCGTAAGTTCTTTTATTAAGATGGTAGCTCGAGTCGAAAAATTTTATAAAGTACCAGCTCACTCAGCAATTATAAGATTATTCTTGTGCGCGTCAACTTCCTCAATCGAATAAATAAAACAATAAGCGTTTTAGGCTTAATTTTAGAATTTAACTTCATCTGTAGTTATTGTGTCAATTAAAGTATGCTTTCCTTAAATATGACTCTATTAGCAATGAAAAATGTTCCGATGAAACAAAATAGGACAGATGTACTTGGAATTGCGCATTATTGAAGATATAAATGGAATGACTGGGAAAAAGTCACATGCGCGCAAAAAATCAAGAGGATCTGCTAAAACCCAGACTTTTTCAAAGCAATACAAGAATAGAAGTTCGTTCTGCGGCCTATAAAAGGACGTTGCGCTTCGGTTAAATGAAAAAGCGACAAATCGATCTGTTTACTAAGCTTATGTGAATGCAAATCCGAAACAATGATGTAGCGATAGCAATATATGCAGCAAGCACACCTGGGCGTGGGGGTTTGGGGGCATGCACTCCCCAAAACCAAAATACCCCCCAGAAATCAAAATACCCCCTCCCAGAATTCAATTTTTGAAAATTTTTTTCGGTTTTTTCGCAATTTTTTGATGACAATGGATAGTGCTTGATGAGAAACGTCGAAAAATGGTGTTTTTATCGCCCTACCACCATTTTTAAGGCCATTTTTTGACCTTCAAAAAAATCTTGCACCCCCCAGAATTTTCTTGCTGCCCATGTATGGCAGCAAGGCACTAAACATTCACAAACAGATCAGCACCGAAAAATCTGTGATACATCCAGGGTTGCCAGGTGCAGGAGAATTCTCCTGAATTCAGGAGAATCTAAAATTTTCAGGAGCAGGAGCAGGAGAATGGGCTTTTCAGGAGAAATTTCAGGAGAAATTGTAAACCTGCAGGAGAATGCAGGAGAATTTTAAAATGTCAGGAGAATTCAGGAGAATCCTGAAAATCTAGGAGAATTCAGGAGAATTTTCAAAACTTAAACAGCAAGTTATAATGATTATCATACATTAACCTTATTACTGTACTTACTGTACTTAGTTAGTTGTTTCACATTAAGAATTTATTTCGTTCATAGTTGAGACCTACCTAAGTGTTAAGTTATAACTATATCCAAATAAGTTTCGTGCTTCCGTAGTAAATCATTCATTCATTCATTCATTTATTCACTTAATATCACGAAGTGCAGAAATACATAGCTTTACACACCGTCTAATTGTTTTTATCAGTTTCATAGACGTTTGCAAACACCGTTTTTTCCACTTTTTGGTGTATTTGTCAACCGAAATTTTGGGAGATGGAAAAAATTTTTGGGCTTAGTTGGCATTTGTGGAAAATTTTTGTAATGTTAAAAATGCGTTTTAGAGAGTTAAAACTTCAAAAATTTTTCGGCGCTTCGCGCCGAATTGATTTAATTCTTACTTATTATTAATCTTTGAGCCGCGCCGCGCCAAACGCA
Organism: Mermis nigrescens; assembly: GCA_036768485.1. Lineage (NCBI taxonomy): Eukaryota > Metazoa > Nematoda > Enoplea > Mermithida > Mermithidae > Mermis > Mermis nigrescens. The sequence goes on from JAVLUZ010000746.1 coordinate 49,897, forward strand.
GCATTTTTATCGACAATCTGGTCTGGAACTTCACTACGATTGAAAATCCTTATCTTCTGCACGGATTCAGTTAGTTTTTGTAATGTAAAAATGCGTTTTAGAGGAGCGAAACTTCAAAAATTTTTCGACGCTTCGCGCTGAATTGATTTGATTCTTACTTGTTATTAATATTTAAGCCGCGTCGCGTCAATTGCAGCATTTTTATTGACAATTTGATCTAGAACTTTACTACGATTGAAATTTATTATCATTCTGCACGGATTCGGTTAGTTTTTGTAATGCAAAAATGCGTTGTAGAGCAGTGAAACTACAAAAATTTTTCGGCGCTTTGCGCCGAATTGATTTAATTCTTACTTATTATTAATGTTTAAGCCGCGCGGCGCCAATAGCAGCATTTTTATTGATAATCTGGTCCTAGAACTCCATTACGATTGAAAATCCTTACCTTCTACACAGTTTTTGTAATGCAAAAATGATTTAGAGAGCTAAAATTTCAAAATTTTCTGGCGCTTCGCGCCATTTGATAAATTATAGTTTTAATAATCAAAAACGACTTCAGAATTCGCTAAAATGCTCTACTGAAGGAAGGAAATTCAAGTTTTAACATAAATAACGTATACTGATCGTGATATTTCTTGTAGAGCGCGAAATTTTTATACAAAAAGTGCATCAAACACCGCTATTACAGATGTACATAAAATTTTCTACTTAAAAAACACTGATTTTCCAACACAGGCGCTCTATTTTTAACGTTTTTAGACCTCCCAAAAAAACGTGGAAAAAGGTTGGAAAAAGTGGAAAAAAATTTTGGTTTGGTCTATAATGTCAACCAAGTCGCTGGGGAAAAAACGGTGTTTGCAAAGCGCCTATAAACATTTTTTTGATATATTTCAAAACGTAAGGATTTGCTTGCTACTGAAGTACATACAATTACTAATGAAGTGTTATTTATTTTTTCAAAAGACATTGCAAACAGGGCTCTTTTCAGAAATTTTTGATGATGTAAGTGCAACTGAAAATTGGCGGTCACTGTTTTAAGCACAGAAACTGTTTTTTCGAATAATGTGTATTGTAAACAATGCGACCTCTTTAGCTTAGGCCCTTGAGCAGTATATGTAAAATTATCTGTTCTCTGTTCAGGATAGCCGATTAGTGCCTTTGTATAATATATTAGTGTAGATACACATGTTATAATTTAAATTTCGTATGTCGAAAGAAACTGCCATTGTAAATGTTAGCTCAGGCGAATCCAGCGGTGAAATTGAAACCACAGCACGAAAACGGAGCGAATTTGTTCAGCCTATCGTAAGAATTGGGAAAAGATTTCTGAATTGAAAGGTACCCATTTGTGAAATTAGACAAGACGCAGAATATATATGAATGAATGAATGAATGAAATAATTTATTACTGAAACGCGATAATTATAAATTCGCCTGAGCTAACAGTAGATCCTATCTGAATTGAATAAGTGCTACAGATTGTGATATTTTGTTTTCAAACATTTCCGTTTCCTTGGTAGCCGAAATAAGACAACTATTGTTTTTTTACTATTCTTTATTAGTTTCTAAATCCTTGATTAAAAGTATTTGACACTAGCAGGTTTTAGGTTTACTTTGTATAGTCTTCTAAATAATTAAGTTTTGGAGGTCCCTTTAAGTATTAAAGTGCAAAATCTGGTTGATGCTGTGATCACTGTTCGTTATGCCTTTATCTTATGGAATATATCTCTTTCTAGCTTTAAGCCATCAAAACAGATGTTGTTGCGCTTTACGGATTCTATTTACATGACCAAAAATGTAGCTCCTGATGAAGATCAAGAATCTGTTATTGAATGTTTGTCAGCTGTTGATGTTGAACAAAATGTTATACTTTGTGGAGCAGCATTAGTCTTCCATTATTTTTGCATCTGCCTGTATAATGCAGATATGCTCCATGAGCTTTTTGTGAGAGAATTAATGTTCATTATTCAGCCTTGAGTGTCCTTAGGATTAACAGGCAAGAGATCAGAATAAAATAGTTGGGTGAAACAAGGTAAATTGGCCTGAGCATGCTTGATATGCATGTGTACATACAATTGTAGATCTGCTGTACAACCTTTCCTGCAAAATATGAGCCAGGAGAATTTTCAGGAGAATCAAAATATTTTCAGGAGAATTGTAGGAGAATTTTTCCCCAATTTTACCTCTGTGCAGGAGAATCTGAATTTTGGGACCTGGCAACACTGGATCGAAGAATAATCGGCAACATTACTATGCAAACGAATACAACAGTGCATAAAAATCGAACGGAAATTTGAATAACTTACAGAGGACGCCAAAGCAGGAGAACATCAACTACTTCATGCTGTACCGACATGCATATATGTAATGGCTCGAAATTGTGAGGAGGAAGTCCATGGTCAATTTCAGACGGGGGGGGCTAAATGACTTCAATTTTTTGGTCAAAACAGCCAAAATATTCAATTTTTCCCGAAAATCGGGGATGGGGAGGTTTACAAGTTTACAATCTTAGGGGGGGGAATGAAGGCGAATATTTTTTTAGTATCACCCTATCCCATCATTACCTGTACGCTGACATGTTTTAATTCTAAGGTAATGATAAACAGCATGATCAGTCATAATTCATTCACTAAGGGGTTTACGATAGACTTAGTATTGATTAAATACTGTTAGAAAGATACGATGCTGGTATTCAATTAAATTGACTATTCACCAGGCAAACCAGCGAGAAATCTTTTGCGAAGACTCCTCTTTTTTCAGAGGCCGCAGAATATACCTCGACTGTTGTGTTGCTTAGAGAAAGTTTGATTTCTGAGAGATTTTGCGATTTTAGGCATTTACACGAGTAGCCTTTTCTTAGTCCGCTTCTTTTACTTTTGAATGCACACGTTAGAATCAAGTTCTCAGAATTGTTTAGCCTTTTCAGAATTTTTTGTAACTATTAGATAGATTAAAAAACCTCGAATCAATTTTTGGGCAGCCGAATCTTTTAGCAGTACTACGCATAAAATTCTGACTTCATATCCACTATTTTTATTGTCTGATTAATGCACATCGTGAAATAAGATTATTTCTCGTAAATTTCATAATGATTAAAAGAAATGATTTCTTCATAGACCGGAATTCGGAAAGCCTTATTAAACGAACAACTGGTAAGAGATGAATTATTACTATAACGAATCTGTGACTTTAGATTCATGTACATTTTTCAGAAAAAGCACGTGAAAGATCAAAAGGCAATTAGGGACATGCAGCGCAATATGGTAAGGTATGAAACACACATGAGTCGTTTTGACTCAGGTTATTGCAACAAAAATCAACCAATTTTTAACATTCTCATTTCTTTTTGGAAGTGCATGATTGTAATATATTTTTGAATGTGTCTTCAGAATGCACCTGATAAGCACATCCAAAGCATTTATATGAAAAGGCAGTACATAAAAGCAGTCATAGAAATTACACGACAATTACACAAAAGTTGAAGACGCATTTAGTCTTGCAATGTTCAATGCATCAACATTCGGAAAAAGGAATTAAGGAGTGAATCTGCAGAGGGCCTTTGGATTTTTTTGAGGTTCGATAATCTTTTATCTCCCATGCATATATAAGGTATTGCTAAATATCGGATTTGTTGCCACAGACTTTTATCGAAGATTATACGAAATATCCCTGAATCCAGTAAAAGAGCCTATGGGCAGTAAAATGAGACTATATCATGTTATATTATTTAACACTTAGCATCATACGTGGGCAGCAAGAAATTTCTGGGGGGGTGCAAGATTTTTTTGAAGGTCAAAAAATGGCCTTAAAAATGGTGGTATGGTGATAAAAACACCATTTTTCGACGTTTCTCATCAAGCACTATCCATTGGCATCAAAAAATTGCGAAAAAGCGAGGAAAATTTTCAAAAATTTAATTCTGGGGGGGGGGTATTTTGATTTCTGGGGGGGGGGTATTTTGGTTACTGGGGGTGCATACCCCCCAAACCCCCCCACGCCCAGGTGTGCTTAGCATGCATAAGCAGCAAGGAAATTCTGGTGGGTTTGAATTTGCCGAAAACATAATCAAAAATTCAATTCTGCAGTCAATCGATTCAGGGGTCACATAAGATTCTGGGAGTCTGGAGCATAGGTGGGCGGCAATAAAGTTCTGGAAGGGGGTGCAAGACTTTTTCAAGAGTCAAAAAATGATCTTGAACATGACATGGTAGGTGTGGCAGAAAAACACCATTTTTCAACGTAAGCACTATCCATTGGCATCAAAAAAATTTGCGAAAAAACTAGAAAATTTCAAAAATTGAATTTGGGGTGGGAGTTATTTTGGTTTCAGGGAGGTGGTATTTTGGTTTCTGCGGGAAGGGTTAGTTTGGTTTCTGGGGAAGGGGTTATTTTGGTTTCTGGGGGCGCATACCCCTAACCCCCACGCTCAGGTATGGTCCAAACACCAGAGCCCCTACGCTTATATGTGCTTACAACCGTAATAGTTTTCTGATAAGATGTTACATACAGGGTGTCCCAGCTATGTATCCCCAGTGTTTTTCAGTCAAAACTTCCTTAATAATAATCAAATTGAATGAAAATTCACCAATTTACAACACGTCCAACAACATTGTAAATCCTAAAGTTTCATTAAAATTGGTTAATGACAAGGTCAATAACAACACTTTTTGTTATAGGTACTTTTTTAATCAGTTTATTTGTTACTTTAAATTTTTCAAACACGTAACTTTTTTGAATTTTGTTAAATCTTTGTTTTTTTACTTTTCTAGGTAATTATAGATTTAACAAAATTCAAAAAAGTAACGTATTAAAAAATTCAAAGTAACGAATAAACTGATTAGGCAGTACCGATCACAAAAATTGTTCTTGTAAACCATGTAATAGACCAATTTTATTGGAACATGAAGGTTTACAATGCTATTGGACTTGTTGTAAACTGGTGAATTTTCATCAAATTTGAACGACTATGCAGTTATGACCACACATGGGTGGGATGGAAGGGGTTTGGGAGGTATGCACCCCCCAGAAGTTGAAATTCCCCACCCCCCAGAAATCTAAATACCCCCAGAATTCAAATTTTGAAATTTTTTTCGCTTTTTTAGCGATTTTTTGATGCCATTGGATAGTGCTCGATACGAAACCTTGAAAAATGGTAATTTTTTCGCCATACAACCACTTTTAAGACCATTTTTTGACATTTAAAAATTTTTGAACCCCACCCCCTCAGAATCTTGATGCTGCCCACCGATGGTTATGACTGTGAAGTAGTGGGATAGTAAGGTGGAACACCTCGTATGTTTAGATGACAGACTATCGTTAATTCAAAGCCTAAAAGCATCTGCGTAGCAAAGCTTGAATGCACAGAAATCATCTTTTGTTTTAAATAGCAGTAAAAAATAATCAGATGGTCAAATTATAACTGGAAATTTCGGGAAAGATAGAGCAAAGATAATAGAATTACCAAGATGGTGATATTCGTATCTTTATCGTGCTAAAACGTTGAAGACAAAGATACTTTTACAAAATTCTCATAATTTCGTCCTTTTTAAGAAGTGTACTTCTACGAAATGTAAAATTGGGTACCAGAAAATTGAATCGTTTGGAGTTTAATTATAGTAGAGCGTTATATGATATACCTATCCCCACCCCACCCCTGTGCTTAAGATTCTAAAATCAATGTTGCCTAAACTTGAATTCGCACTAGTTGCAGAAAGCAAAAACAAAACCGTACAATATCAAAATGCACATCAGTAAGCTAAAATCTCTATAAATACCCTAAATAGTGATTTCTTTATATAAGTTACGGCTACAATAAATAAATAAATAAATAATTGAAAATGTCAATTTCATAAATGTTATAAATCACGAGAAAAATTGGTGTTTTTATAAAGAAAAATTAAATTTTCTGATTTCCAAAAAGATTTGTTTTGGCTGTTGTCGTCCTTCTCTTCTCATACAATTTTTCCTTTGCAAATAAAAACACTGCTTGAAAATTCATATCGAGTTTTCATTGCTATTGGAATTTTATTAGCAGCTAGTACGTCAAATCGTCGTTTTTAGATCTCTCACAACAATTTATTGGAATTCGATGTAACTATTTATCCGTCTTCTGCTATTTTAGGCTTTAAGAGTAAAAGAGCAATGGTAAGTCGCACAAGAAAAAATTCTGATCCTCATAAAACCGATTTTATAAGAATGACACACAGGTTTTTATGTTTAAGAAACCCGTAAAAATATAACTACGAACAGTTCGGGGGTAATACGTTAGACTTATCTTCGTTCAAGTGCAGGCATCCTGTTTGTACTATTATTATTTACATGTATTCTTTTTTAGGATCAGAATGGTGAGCAAATTGTAGACGCAAGATACGATTGTGTGAGTAAACTCTTTCTTGAATTAATTTATGCAGCATTTTATAAATGGATCTTTGAATTTCTGGATATTTGTTTCCCCGATCATTTTATGAATCATATTTTTAACCATTATTTATTTCGATTAAAAACAAACTCTATTCGATGTAGCTTTAGTAAGAAAAGTTATGGCTACTGAAGTGATTTCAATTCGTTTACGGCTCTCCAAGTTCTTTGCTAATGGCGTAAGCAGGGTTCTCTTCAATCTTATATCGCTATGAAAGATTTCATCCCCGACCATTCGCCCTCCCCCAACCATACCACAAGGCCTCTATAACACGCCTCCGATATTGCTGTTTTTTTCAAGCATTGAGAATTTTTAGGTTATTTGTCTTCTTACTAGTTTTCACCGATGTCGTAAGAAACATTTTTCTACATAAATAGGCTTTTTTTAATTCCGTCAAAAAATAATCGTCCAGAGGACGCGAAAGATGCAAGCATATTAGGTTTTATCCTATTGTATTAGCGTTAAACTCAGTACTTTGAATAGCGGAAGAATGGTCAAACTTCTTGATTTATAGACGAATACGGAAGTTGTTGAATAAATCACCATTTTTCGTACCTTATCTATGTAATGAATCGTACTTTTACGTCGAAATTAATAGTAGTCTTAGGACTCAATGATCTAGAAAGTAAGTCCTCCTCAAGAAGTTTCAAAAGTTGAAAATTGTCGAAAAATAATTTTAGGGGCAGAAGCACAATATTTCGACTTATTTTACCGATTTAAACTCATTTACGGTAGAAAAAATCGCGAAAATATAACAAGAAAATTTGGAAATTTGATCCTGGTGTCCTTTGATACTAGGAATCATTTAGATTCTGAATATCCAGATTTCCGTGCCGTGTGTGGTTTCAAGCAGTTCTTAAAAGTTTGACACCCCGAGCTTGTTAAATCAGATTTACAGCGTCTACATAGTATGCATTTTTTCGAGGAAGTTGCACTTAGTCGCACAAATATGTAAAACAAACAAAAAATACACATGTGAAATTGAATGTGTCAAAAAACCCAAGGGCCCAGTCAGGGGAAGGACATTTAGGGCACGTACTTCCTTCCCGTAATTTTTCCGGAAATCTTTTTGATTTTTATAGTGCGATAGCATGTGCTCAAAACTGTTTTAAAAAAAGGAAAAATGTCAAAATTTGCTGACGCTGTGCGTCAAATCATTACTACTGATCGTTTTAGAGTTCCAATTTCGAATTAAGAAGCTTGAAGCGGCTTAAATTACAGCACTTCACGCTAATTTAGTAAATCAATTCACGAATTTAATGAAACTCTACATACATGCTTATAAACATCACGATGAAAGTGAGAATCTTTTGTGTCAATTTGACAATTTTAGCGGTTCACATAGTTTTACTTTATTTCTCAAGTTGTCCAAATTTTCATGCGTTTCGAGCATATTTTCTTTTCCGCTCTTCTTGTAAAAAGGCCGCCAACCCCACCTTAAAATCATAAGAATAAAATCTTTTTGATAAATTTCTGAATATCTCATTGATAGCGACCCGTTGCTTCACGTACCACAAAGCAGAGGTCGAAAAAAGCACTACCTACTTTAAAAACCTGTTCCGCACATTTCAAAATGAGTTGATAACTCCAACTTTTAGGCTAGATTCCTAATCAAAATTCGGCCGATTTGTGAAAATTTTAACGTCAGATAAAGATAAATGTACGTTTTTACAAAATTTGCTAATAATCTTGCTGACTCCATTTAATGAGTGCTAAAGCGCTACCCCAGCCGTAGAAGATAGGTATCCCTTGAATTCTCACCTGATCTTATGTCCTACTCCAGCGTAGGAGTATATTAAGGTGACGAAAGGGTATGCTTTTTTGAAAATTCGGGTCCGGGTCCGGTTTCAAGATTTTGAGATTTTAAGAAGCTCGATTCCGGCTCCAAAATTTTCAGCAAAGTCGAATACGGCTTCTAAAAAAGTTGGACCCGACTGGGTCCAGGTCCAACGTGCTATATGAACATTGCTTTGTTTGAATAATTACTTGTTACCCATTTCTGCATCTCACAAAGCATAATACGCTTCTTAATGTCCTATGTATGTAAATTCCGATAACTAAGTATGCATACTGCGTCATGTGTCAACAGATAAGCTGTTTTTTGTACTAGTTCACTTTGTGCGTGTACAAAGACAGTGCCGAACATTCGTTGTAAATTTTGTGCACAAAAAATTTTGGCGTAAATAATATAATTTAGGTAAGGCATATCAGTTAGCGTTCTGTGTACTATAGTTGCGGATTTAAAATTTAATAGCATACGTTAGCTCATTTTTAGGTCTACACGATAAGAAAATATAACAATGCACCAACAAATCGCGAAGCGCCAGAAAATTTTAGATATTTTTTTACCGTTTTCGAGTAGAATTTACGACTTTTCTGATAAAACCTTGTTTAGAAGATTGGAATATTCAAAACGCGAAAGCATCTCATTACATTCACCAACTGAAAGATAATATCGAAACTTTGATATGAAAAGAAAACAAAAATTGCAAACTGGTAGTACAAAACAATTTGCATATCTTGATAATGGGATGGTACTTTCAATTACTAAATTAGTGTTAAGCAGTGTTGTTTTGTACAAAGCCCCTTTGTACGTGTACAAAAATAATTCCCAAAAGTCTTTGTACATTTTCTACATGCTAATTTTTGGGTTCTATTATACAATAGCGATTTCTATTTAGTTAAACAGGTTTTTCGACGCTTGGTACTGTACTTTGGCCAATTTCTGGGTTTTTGACGCCAAAAAATATTAAAAATTGTCTCAAAACAGTGCGGAGAACCAAAATTCTTTGACATTTTTCCATTCTAAATGCAAATTCTGCCATTATAAAGATATAGGACACACTCATTCTGGCTAGAAGCGCCGAAAATCTCTAGGAATTTGGGCCTTTTTACAGTTTTATTCACCCCAAAGATCTTCGTACGTACACAAAGACGTCTCTAAAAGCCTTTGGACATCGGGAAAATCTTTGTCGAATACAAAAAAAAACCGAGACGTGAAGCACAAAATTATTTCAGCTAACTAACGATATAAACTCGATACTAGAGCTCCTAGAAAAATGACGCAAGCGCCAAAAAATTTCGAAGTTTTTGCCCTCTAAAATCAATTTTCACGTTAAAGCTAGCTACTTAGTAGTAACGTGCTAATGAAATGAATGTATGAACACGCCTTAGAAATGGCCAGAGCTTCAGCCTGTCTAACTATGAGCTCTCGGAGGTTGGCTTGAAATGGGCTAAAAAGAGCAAATTCTTTTGATTTTCCACCGTTTTCTCACTTTTTTAAAATCAGCTTATTCAAATGGACTCTTCAACCCATCGAGCTTTTGTGACAGCCCATTGCATGGGCTGTTGCCCTGGTGTGCGTATGAGTAGTTAATAAAACGCATCTGTAAATAAATTTGAAAAATGTTCCTTTTAGATACTACAAACCTAAGACAGGAGAGGAGGTTCGTCTGCCTAGTTAATACCGATGCTTGTCAGTTTTTATTGGTACACACAACCAGGGCTGATGGAACGGGCAGGGGGTGGGACTGGGAGCCCCCTTTGCATAAGAAAAAATGCTAAGATAATGTACGGAAAGATGGATAAATGGCATGTAGTGGTCTTCAAATCTTCAAATTTTTGTCGCTTCGCGCCAGATGTGAAGTATTTTCTATAATTTTGGCACAAGCGCGGCCAACCACTCTTTTATAGCGTTAAGAGAGGAAAAAATTTTTCGGAAACTTCGAATTTTGATATAGCATGTCGGAAAGATGCGGTGGTTTTTATGAGCTATCCCAACGAATTTACCGAGTTGTAGACCAATTTATGTTGGTTCCCTTGGCCGGATCCTGGATACGGGCCTGCACACACTACGTGCATTACTTACAAACATACATGTTTTCATTAATTTATAATTTCCAGACCTTGTCCATGATCTATTTTTTCCGTTCCGAAAGTGCAAATTTAAATTTTACATTCAATTGAGAAGGTCTGAACAAAGTTAAGATGACCATTTATCCAGCATATTTTCAATTTTGTTTCACTTATGCAATTAAGGGTTTACAAATACATCTTTATTAATTAATAACTTCAAATTTTTTGATATTATTCAGTCACTCAACATTATGCTTATGGGCCCGGACTCGACACTATTTTGAAGCAGGGTCTAGTTCCGGGTTTGGTTCCGACTTAACGGTTACAGTCGGGTCAAGGTTGGGGTCATAAATTTCAAGAACGTCGGATCCGGATCCAAATTTTCAGTCGGGTACCCGGCTGAACGGGTCTGGGTACCCGACGCCACTCAACAGTATACTTCTGCCTGAATATGTTACTGGGTAAATGAAATGGCCAAGTACTGATGCATAGCTCTCTCAAAAAAATTGTATGCGCCCCTCCCCTGAACTAAAGTCCTGGCTATGCCTCTGAACCATAGGTGGGCGGCACCAAAGCTCTGGGGTGCAAGGTTTTTTCAAAAGTCAAAAAAGGCCTCAAAATGGTGGTACGGCCAAAAACACCGTTTTTCAACGTTACTCATCGAACACTATCCGTTGGCATCAAGAGATTGCAAAGAAAAATTTCAAAAATTCAATTCTGGGGGTGGGATATTTTGGTTTCTGGGGAAGTGCATTACCCCAAATTCCCCCTCCACGCCCAGGTATGCTCTGAGTTCTTAGTATGCTAGTAAAGCTGGGCAATGTGTAGCGGACCCAAGATAAATTCGATCGTATCGCAGAGACTCATTTAGAATTCAGTAGCTGGCAAAAAAGTGCGTTTTTTCGTCGTTTTTAAACATGCTGTATCTATTAACATCGTGAAAACTGATAATAAATTATCTTCTTTCTTGATAGACAATGAAAAGTGTCGTCTTGTGGTCGCGCTGAGGCACAATTATGGATAAAAACTTTGGATAGACGTGTAAGGACGTAGCTCTAGAGGAAATAGGGGGACTAGGCCCGCCAAACTCGAATGTAGAAGAGGCGGAGGGCGGGCCGCTCATCCTGTCATCAGAAAACTAATCAGGCGCAATAGAGAATAATGTGTATTTTTATGATTTGGCTATTTTTGATCAAGTTAGTTGACTTCCTTGGCGCTCCGAAATCTTTATTTTTACGTCAGAAGAGTCGTTTTTGGACAGGACACGGCTTTACACTTCTTACAAAGATTTTTCGACTATCTTTCTGTGCTTTGCGTTGAGTTTTGCACTAATTTTACACGTTTTTCGTAGCATCAAAAGTTTCTATTCGGATCGCAAACGATTCTGTCTATCATAAGAAGGACAAAAACCAATCCTTTTAGCATAATGGACGAAATATTTTGGCAATTTTTGACATTGTTAGGAAGATTTAGAGTTCCGACCACACTCCTGTCAGAAAAAAATTGAAAAGACTTTAAGCGCATTTGAAATATCGTTAGGAATTAGAGCTACTAAACCCGAAATAAGCAGGCACTGCGGGCCGCATTTAATAATTTCGAACTACTTTGGTCTTCAAACAGACCAAGGTTCTGCGAGACATTGTGAATAAGTCAAAAACTTTTGGCTCTTCTCGCAGAATTATTTATTTTATGTACTGGTTCTTCTTGCAATGAACAGAATTTAGTACTAAGCAAGTTTTTAGCAAAGTCAAGTTTGAATGTAAATTTTCGAAATTACTTCTCCGGCCATTTTACGCAAAATATGTTTTGAATATGATTTGAACCAAAACAAATTTTTTATTTTTAAAAACAGTTTTTATCTTCAATAAGCAGAGCTAGCTGAGAAATGCTCAAAAACATCATTATTTTCGCCTACATACAAGTAGCAGTGAGATATCCGACTACAAAATTTCAGCCCCCTCCCACCAAATTCAGAAGCCTGCTCAGCTACATGCCTGTAGGTATGGCCCAAAGCGCCGAAAATTAGGAGATTTTTTAACAAAGACTAACAATTTATAGACCTTACCGCGTGTTATATACCGTTCAAATTTTTTTCCGGTTTAGACCTAGTACGACGACCATATGTGCGCCAGTAAATTATTGCATGGATGCGCATTGTCCTGTAAATTCTACTTTGTTAAATCAATTCATGCTTTTAACGTTATTTGCTTCAATATCAATGACCTTAAGACATAAAGACTGGAGCAGTGTCGAAATTTAATATATATCGATTGTTTGAAAACTCGTACCTATGATTTTCAGGCCTCCATAATAGACCAATACCCAGCAGTACACAATGGCATTACAGATTTATTCGTGGTACGCAAATATTACATATATATTTTTGCTTGACCTTTCTAAATCATCCCTAAAAAATGTAAACATATTATTAGCAATTAGCCTTATTTTGCCAGCCATTGTAAAAAAACGTTTTTAGTCAAATATTTTAAGCAAATCAAATAACATACGTTGAAAAGCCTATAGTAATACCCTATTTTAATTCGAATTGAGACTTATGACTAATCGTATGTAGCGCATGCTTAGGTATTTCATGTGTGAGTAACATACAACTATTGCGGCATACATACGAGTAGGCCGCGGCAAAATTCCGGTGGGGTACGATAGAAATGGTACCGAATTCTGAGGACAAATCGATTTTTATTGATGGGAGTCCGTTGGATTCTGGGGAGGGGGTCCGGAACATACGAGTTCTTGAGGTGGGGGATTAGGGGGAATTTAGACCCCAGAATGGCTACTGAGCCCCTGCAAAATGGCTGCGAGCGACCCCCCTTCCCGAATTGTCGATTTTAGGTAAAAGTTCGTAAAAGTTGTAAAAAGTGCACCTTTTCAAGCTTTTTCAACTCAGTTTTATCTCAAAAAATCTCAAATTTTCGAAGCTTCGCGCCATATACAAATTTTTTGACTATCAGTCTTTAGCCCAGAAATGATTTTTAGCTTTTTTGGGCCTGACCCCCCCCTTCCAGAATTACCATGCTGTACATACGTGGTCCCATCCGAACCCCAGACTACTGCACGCCCACGAGTGTATAGCGGCACGCAATTAGAAGGTTTGGTGTGAGCGACTGCCCTTAATTTTCGCACGCTTTGTAGAGGGGTGGTCCCGATCGCATTTATCACAAATTGATGAAATTTTGGACTTTTTTAGCAAGCATCAAAATTGCGGCTTGGGAATATTTTTGACAATTACGGTCTTCTGAATTTTTTAATATCTCAGTCGATATTCATGCGTTTTTTACGAAAGTTTTTTGAACTTTCTGCACAATGCTATTACACTATTTTGTCGTATCGTTCTTCCTGCATGTTAAATTCTGAAAAAAATTGTGAAAACTCTTGGTCGAAGATTAATTATAATTTTCGACCCGTTGGCGTTAAGCAATACAACAGGAAGTTAAACTTTTTCATTTTTTTTAATTCTAATTTTTCGCTTATTCTAATGCATCTTTCGGATTTTTAGGCCCAACTCAAAGTTCTCGCGCAACTTTAATTTTTCTATACCTATCGATTCTTCACATTGCGTACATAATGCAAATCGCGCTTAGAGTAGGAACTGAGTGATTGAATCAAAATGCGTTAGTATTTCTCACAGTCCAGTAATCTGCATTGTTTGCTCATTAATCGACTTAAATTTATTTAAAATATGTCAAAATTATTTTTGCGTAAGGTTGACTATATTCTGTTTTGTAAGCCTTTCAAATACTTCAAAATTATGTTTTAGGGTGGTGTTGTGAATAATTTTCAAGGGCTTTGCGCCGATTAAGTTTTCTGAACTATCTATTTACGGAAAAACTTACATTTCACTCGAAAATGATGATATACGTATGTTTTACAGTATAGCACTGGGAAATTTACATGTGAAAAATATACAAAAACATTAGGGGGCCGTCTTCCGTTTAATGTGCAAGCGATCTCAGTGCAAAACATTTAGGCCCGTATTCATGAAAGCGTATTAGCTTACTTCGTATTAGGACCTTACTACGGAGTAACTAATACGCCCTTTTACTCCGCAGTAGCGTTACTCCGTAGTAGCGCTACTCCGTATTCAGGAGAGCGTATTATTGGAGTATTAGTTACTACGAAGTACGATCCACTAATACGGTAATAGCAGATAAAACGGTGAAGAATTTTGCGCGTAACATATATAGGTAGGTTCGAACTCTGTATGACTGAAAATTTAGGATATATTACCTTATATTTTGAGAATTTCATATTACAACTAATTGACATTTATTTGTGTATTTTTATCTACTTTTTGCTATGCAAGCTAGTGACATCGATTTCGAGTGTACTCAGTGTTTCTTTGTACAAGGTCCCTTTATACATGTACGAAAATGGTCCCCAAAATTTTTGTATATTTACTTAAGTTTCAAAAAAATAAAACTGTCAAGAGTTTTACTGAAAATTACCGAAATCGTGTGTGCAATGAGATTAAATGTTAATTATTTACTTTAACAAAAAATTGAAATAAAATTTGATCAACCAGATTTTCCTGTGAACAATGCATAATCACACATAGGCGTGGGAGGACGGGGAGAAGGGGGCTTGGAGGTATGCACCCCTCCCCCAGAAGTTCGAATACCCCTAAATTCAATTCATAAATTTTTTTGCTTTTTCCGCGATTTTTTGATGCCAATGGATAGTTCTCAATGAGAAACGTCGAAAAAATGTGTTTTTTCGACATACCGCCATTTTAAAGACCATTGTGGAATACCTGCAGCATAATCAAAATTTTATTCAACGTCAATATACAACGCACTCATAAATAGATACTGGTTTCTTCGTCATAAAATAGGACAATTTGCTTTTAGTAATTTATTTTACGTGTTAGACGTAGGTGAGCCAGAGGTCGGAAGTCAATCAAATACTTTTGATACAAAGACACCAGAAAGAGCTCGGTTAGCAGCAATCCAATCAACCTAATACTACAAGTTCACAAGGAAGCACTGCAAGACTTGAATTGGTGGCATTGCAAAGAGATATTATGAAAGAGGAGCACGAGGCTAAAATGGCATACTAAAAGACAAAAAATGAAGTAGCAGAAGCAAAGAAATTTTATTATCAGACAAAAATACGGAAAATTGAACCATGCTACATCGATTGAAGATAGTTCTATTCGACAGATTTTCTATTTCGCCTCGTTTTCGTAATATTATCAGATTTAAATGGATTACATGAATGTTTTCAAAAATTAAAGTTACATTTTGGTCTAAGAAAATGAAATTACTTGCATATATGGGGGCACCGAATTATGTCGTTAAGTTGGGTTTTTAGTTGTTCTTCCAGTAAGCCAATCAATTCTTGAGCAGTAGCCTTCAGTCTATATCGAAGTCTAAATGCTTCGTCATCGTATAGGAAGAAAGGATTCAAAAAATCCTTCATTTGTCGACCAATTTTAGGTATATTCAGATCACGTTCGTCATTTAAATTATCAATTACGTCAAAAAATGATAGCAGATCCATTCGTTTATGAACAAACGAGAAAAAACGCAAGGTTTCGATCGCCTATGTTCCCTTCTAATCCTCCTATTTGCAGGTTTAAAAAATGGTAGTAAATACGGTCAACTGTTACTTCGTATTAGCCTAATACGCTTTCATGAATACGGAGTAACGCTTACTTCGGAGTAGACTAATACGCCTTTAGGAATACGGAGTAGGATTTTACTCCGTAGTAACGCTAATACTTGGTCACCCTAATACGGTATTAGCGCTAATACGCTTTCATGAATACGGGCCTTAAGGTATTGTAATTGTTTGTATATTGACTCTATAAAAATTGGCTCCTTGTACAAATATCTTTGGCAAGCATGCCATGTAATAGATAAATTCTCAAATTTTATTGTGTAGATAGGCTTAGGAGAGCAGCTGAGTTTTCGATAAGGAACACAGATGCCCAGCATGGCCACTCACAGTGTTCAGTCAGCCTGCGGGTCAAAAGCTGAGCTTGTTTAGGGCCAAAACGACCTCAAAAACGCTAAAATAACGTATAAACTACCTTACACTTTCTGGTCAATTTGAAGCACTTTATGGAGAACATTTTCAACTTTCATTTATTTTTGACCTTTATTTTATCCTCATTTCATCATGAAAGTTTCCATATTTTTATTCCGAAGGTCTAGACCACAATCCGTCACGTGCATGTCTGGTAACAAGCATAGAGGCCAACTCAAATTTTCACTAGGAGCTAAATCAAACTAAAAATTGCTGTTCTTGACGACATGAGAACTACTCTGACACATGCTATGAGTACGCGTCAGGCACGTAGCTCTAGGGGTGATGGGGCGTTCTGACCCCCAAAATTCAGAAAAATCGGAAAAATAAACCTTTTTAAACGTCTTTTGTTCTATTTTTGGCCTTTTTAAGCCTAATTCCCCTCCAACCGTTTAATTAAACTTCTAAGTGGTCTGAAGTAGCGAAACCTTCAAACCAAATCGATTACATCCGAATCAAGCAGAAATATAGGAATTCAGCCACTGATAGCCGAGCTTTCTGGGGATTAAACGTGGTCACAGACCGCTCCATGGTTGTTTCAGAGGTAAACCTTAAACCGATTCTCCCTAAAAAAGCAGAAACTGTCCAATGCTTTGATGTTGCCCAACTAAAATGCCCCATGATAAAGGAAAAATTCAAAAGATCATGCTCATTTAACCTTGATAAAGAGAACTTAGCCTAAGTACAAGACTCTCCCGAGGAACTACCGGTCAAAAATAAAGAAATCTGTTTTTGAGGCTGCAAAAAACGATATTGGCTACAAGAAACCTGCCCGTAATGACTGGATCAGCGCAGATACCACCAATCTCTCTGATGAGCGTAAGCTTGCAGTGGCTAATCAAAAACATGATGCATCGAAAGTACTTGCTAGAAAAATTAAACAACAGGCACGCAAGGATAAAGAGGTCTATTGGAATCAGAAAGCCTTAGAACTTGAAAGAGCTAGAGATACAGGTGATTCCAAGAAGCTATTCCAGTTGATGAAGGACCTTGCGTGGAAATACACTCAATTAATCAGTGATGTAATCTCTGACGGAAGTGGTAATTTGATTTGCAATAAAAGTGCAAAGCTCAATCAATGGGTTCAACATTTTCTGAAGTTACTCAACAATTCACCTCTTCCTGCTTTTCAACATCACATTGTATTGCCAGCACCGACAATGTATAATGTTCAAAAAGGACCACCAAATCAGATGGTAATTATCAAGGTAATTAAAAGTCTTTGAAGTAGGAAAGCCCCAGGTACCGATGATATCAATCCAGAAATCCATAAATGTTGCCATGAGATACTAGTGCCTTACATTGAACAACTCTTCAAAAGTATCTGGACAACAGAGAGCATACCATCCGATTGGGAAGCGGCAATATTAATACCTATACATAAGAAAGGCGATAGGATAAAATGTAAAAACTACAGAGGTATTTCCCTGTTAAACATTGTCTATAAAATCATGGAACAAATCCTACTTAACAGGCTTATTACCGAAAGGGACATGAGAAGTAGAGAAAATCAGGCTGGATTCAGACCAGGAAGAGGTTGTATTGACCAGATTTTTCTCTGCGTCAGTTATTGGAACTTAGGCATGAATTTCATCAGGAATCACATGTTGCCTTCATTGACTTCACAGCCGCATTTGACAGCATAGACCGATCTAGTATATGGTCCCAACTCAAATCTGATGGAGTTCCACCAAAGTTATGCCGGCTTATAGCTGCCCTTTATAAAAGGACAACATGCAAAGTCCGTGCCTATGGAAGCTTTAGTGATGATTTTGAAGTTCCAGCTGGGGTCAGACAAGGAAGAATTCTTTCCCCACTCCTATTCAATTATTGTCTAGATCATATTCTAGAAAGAGCTTTCACAGAGTCACCGTATGGTATTATTTTGCATCCTTCAGGCAAGAGGTTATCAGATCTTACTTTTGCTGATGATATTGCTCTTCTAGCAGAATCACAAGCCGATCTACAAGCCATGCTAAATACTATCCAAAGAGAAGCTGCAAGCATAGGACTAAAAATAAATCCTGTAAAGACCAAGTATTTGACATCTGGTAGCCCTGACCATGCACTAAAATTAGGTGACAAAAGTATTGAGTTAGTCAATTCCTTCACTTACCTAGGATCTCAAATAACAACAACAGGAGGAGCTCCCAAAGAAACAATAGCTAGAGTCAGGAAGGCTGCAAATATTTATAGTGTACTATGAAGCTTTTGGAAAAGAAAGGACGTATGGCATCAAACAAAGATCCGCATATATTGCGCAACAGTTAGAGCCACCCTGCTACATGGATGAGAGACATGGCCAGTAAGAGTCGAAGACACAAAAAGATTTGAAACATTCGACTACAGATGCCCTAGACGTATCCTTGGAATTCATTTCCCAATGCTTATTAAGAACAAAGTAATCCTTGAACAGGCAAAAATTCCAAGCATATCAGAAACCATAAAATACAGGCGCTGGAAATGGTTCGGACATGTCCTAAGGATGCCAGAAGAACGTATGTCAGCTTTAACATTCCTAAGTACAAATCATGCAACATGGAAAAGACCCAAAGGGGGTGTAAGACAAACAGTGCACCGATTACTGCATAAAGAAGCCGAAGAGATTATCCTGAAGCCGTTCAATCTGAGTCGAAAAGAATACAACAAAAGCCGGATCAAACATCTGACCACGCTAGCCTCAGACAGACTGCAATGGAAGAACATTGTCCAACGACTGTGTCAATCATGTCACGAATAGGCAATCCTACCTGCGAATCGGATTAAGCAAGTAAGCAGCCCATGAGTGGACTACTTTGAAACTTGCAGCGAAATTGGTTCAGGTTTCGATTAGAGATGTTGCAAAATTGAAGTGAGTGCTTACTGATTCAAAATCAGGTTAAATTTTCGGGGTTGGTCCAGTGATTGTCCCTTTAGGGTCTACATACTCATTTTAAAGAGCGAGGACAAATTTCGCAACCTAGTTTGAAGTAAAAATGTGATGTAAGATGCCACACTGAATAACGCATTATGTACAGACATACTCTTCACTATATGTACATAGAAAAACATTATAGCGCAAGAACGAAATCTGAAACATGCGTTAGAATTAGCGAAAGAATTCCTCTATATGGTTAATTAATTTTCTTGTTTAGAGCATGACGATAACAGGTCAAAAATTGCTATCAAAGTTTGACAAAAAATTTCCACAATTGTATTTAATCTTATCCGCAAAAACAATGCTATGACATGGTTGGTTAATGTCATTGTGTAGAGCTCTCATTTTTCTACATAATGAAGAAAATTCCGTGCAAAGAATAAACATTGACTCAGTTATTTAAAAAATTCGGATGCAACCAATTCATCTAAATATTTAAAACTCGTAACTTCGATGCTTATTATAAAAGGTCTGAGAAGATTTTTGGGTAGTTTCCCTTTATACTTTTTAATCTTGCTGCCAGGGCGTAGCCGTGGGCCAAATTTTGATGAATTCTGTGACACACGATTGGGGACGGAAATAGTAAATCTTAAAGCCAATCGCTCGCTGCTGTAAATATTTTTTCTAATTCAATGTACCTCAATTTCTATATCACTTTAAACTCGGATCCTATCCAGTGACACTTACAGTTTGCGACAAAAATTTAAATTTATTGGGAAACTTGATTCTTTTAAAGTTGACCGTGATTTAATTTTGTAACACAAAGTTGTACCAGTAGAGTATGAGATTCCCTTTAAGGATTGTTTTCTTTTTTCTAAAATTTAGCACTGGTTTTGTATGTAAACATACGCTGTGATCTGCACATTTCCCTATTTTTAAATCGGGGCGTGATCTATACTTTAAGAATGTTGTTCATGCCTTTATTAATACATTATTTCGAGTATAACTAGTCCTTTTTATTCCATCAGCGCATTTTTCATTGTAGCTTTAATATAACGGCTCAAATTTTCGGGAGGGAGTATTTATTATCCGTATTTTTCAAGGAGAAAGGGTTAATGACCTTCTTCCAATAATTAGGATGTGTACGTTCTCAATTTTCTGATTGAAGTGCAACTTCACTCTGCAGGATTCCGGAATGTGCTGATATTTGTTCATTACTTATGAGAACATCGTATTTTAAGCAAATTCTTACGACATTTGCTCGCAAATGCATCTGTTTTTGTACCCTCTTTTCATGTCAATAGTAATCAGGGACGGATTCAAGGGGGCTGCGGGGCAGGAGGGCAGCCGCACCCTATTTGCCAACAAACATAGTTGGCGAGATAAAGAATGGATATTTAGCTTGCACCGATTTTTAATCCTCAGAAACTATAAT
This sequence comes from Mermis nigrescens, assembly GCA_036768485.1. Classification (NCBI taxonomy): domain Eukaryota; kingdom Metazoa; phylum Nematoda; class Enoplea; order Mermithida; family Mermithidae; genus Mermis; species Mermis nigrescens. The sequence continues at coordinate 70,507 of JAVLUZ010000746.1, forward strand.
TTCTCAGATTTTTCCGCCGCTGCACGCAACTTAATACTTAATAATGAAATTATTTACTTTCTTGACGACCTGAAAGTCATATTTTGCTTATAAAATAGGTTTTAAAACAATTTCAACAGCAGAAAGAGCTATTTCAGCAAAGTTTTCTTCTGATTTTAATCAAAAATTTCTGACGTATGGCGTCAAATACTGCACATACAGGAAATCAAGCAGTAAATCAAGCTTCTAAACTACCATCCGCCTGAATTTAACAAATTTTCCAGCGCTCCGCGCCAGATTTTTGCTTAAGTCAGAGAAATTTTGTTGAAAATTGTCTAAAGCTTCAAAATTATTAGAAAGTATTCGATATCTAAAACCCCGAAGATCGCTATTTCGCGTGTAAATGGCAAATTTTCGACTGTGTTTGGAATAGTTGGTAAATCACCCTTCCCCTAGGAGAATCCACCACTATTAGTAATGCATAATTCCAAGAATATTAGACCTTTTTTGTTCTATTGGAGCCTTCTTGCTTTCTAGTTCTTGTATACCTACTTACGTATACTTTAACTAGCAAAGAAAAATGCTCCGATGGAACAAAAAATATGAATATACTTGGAATTGTGGATTATTAAGGAAGTAAAAGGAGGGGACTAGGAAAAATCTACCTAAAGTCGCAAAATCTGCTAAAAATTACACTTTCTCTAAGCAACGCAAAAAATCGAAGTATATTCTGCGGCCAACAGATTAAAATAAATATTTAACCATAAAAATGATTGGAAAAGTAGCACGTTAGCTTATGCAGTAGCTATGGGAAATGATATTGAGTAAACTAATAGTCTTTCTAAGCCAATTGAATGAAATAGCAAACATCGATGCATCCAAGACAATTGGAGAAATTGTTGGTTTAAAACAGTTGGAAACGCGTAAGTTGACTTGAAACAGACTAAATGTAGGTACAGCATTCCCGTAACGATTGTGTGCACTAATAAATCGGCCCTTGCTTTGCTTGCTATAATGGTCATAACAAAATAGAACAACTTTAAATACACATAGTTTTCTATCAATCAGGATACATATGTACATACGAAGCTAGTCAGCGTTGCTACTTGCCAGCAATTAAAATAAGTAACCATTATAGATTTCGTTTATACACTCTTATCTGAAACTTTGGACATTATTTAAAAAAGAAAATTTTTAGAGGCCGCAGAATATACTTCGATTTTTTTGCGTTGCTTAGAGAGAGTGTAATTTTTAGCAGATTTTGCGACTTTAGGAAGATTTTTCCTAGTCCCCTCCTTTCACATCCTTAATAATCCACAATTCCAAGTATATTCATCTTTTTTGTTCCATCGGAGCATTTTTCTTTGCTAGTACCCTACTTTTAATTAGCATGATTTCAGTACATCAGTCAGTAAACACATACAGTAACATGCCACAATAATGACAGCAGTCCAAGAACGTGGAAAACAATATTGTTCTTAACATCAGCATTATCCTTTTTAAACAAGACAACCTTACATTATTTAAACAGATCAAGGTTTTTAAGCAAAAACTCAAAAACTTTACGCAAATATCAAGTGTAAGGAACACTAACGCTTAGATTTTGAAGTAAAATAAATTTCTAGTATAAACTACATATTAACGACAAATGAATAGTGCAAACTTTACACAACTACTAGGTGTAGAGAAAACTAACAGTCAGATTCCCAATTCTGATTTAACGTAGAACATTTTGCAAAAAAATTAAGCTTCCGCAGGGCTCTAAAACTAAAGTTAATATGCAGTGTAAACCTTACACAACCACAGAGTGTAAAGAAGACTTTAGTCGGATTCGTAATTCTAAGATTACTCAGATATTACGATAAAGATTTATGAAATAATTGAGTCTCCACAATAACCCGAGAACAAATAAACATCAGTTGCAAACTACTTCACACCACTGTTGAGTATAAGCAAACGCGCTCAACTAGCGTCTCACATTTGATTCCTGGTACATTTTTAGACTCTAGAAAAAGTCAAGCTTCTCCAGGGCTCTAGAACTAAAGTTAATATGCGGTGTAAACTTTACACAACCACAGAGTGTAAAGAAAATTTCAGTCGGATACGTAATTCTGATATTACTCTGATATTATGATCAATATTTATGAAAAAATTAAGTCTCCACAATGGCCCGAAGACAACTAAATATCACATGTTAACCACTTTACACCACTGTTGTGTACAAACATCTGGCGTATCACCTTTGCTTTCTGGTTCATTTTTAGACTTGAGATTATGTCCAAACTCATAACCCAGAAGTTGACAGAAAAAAACAAGACAGAAACACGTTTAACTCCCCCATTTTTATACTTCACACCTCCCGAAAAAGATAAATACTAATGTACACAAACGCGATTCGCTGTGACGCGTACCCCTTAGGAAGTACTTTATTTTTATCCTATTCGACCTCGCCCGACTACTGAACAGAGAAAGCGGCGAACAAAAAATGTACAAACACGTATTTTCCACTGTCCACTACATTGTAAACTTGAAAAATCTGAACCTAACGCCCCATTGAATGTAAATAAATTCGGTTCGGGCCAGTTTGTTGCCCTTTGATTGTAGTACGTTTGTATCTGCCAAACTTATGTTCCGCAACATATTTGATATGATTAACCAATCAAAATACGAAAAAAACTGTTTTTTCGCCCACTTCACGCCTCAGATTTCGAACTTTACACCCCATAAACAACTCAATATTACGTTTTTTGAACGCGGCTTGCCTCGACGTGTAGCCATTAGAAGTTACTTTATTCCTATTTTATTCAATTCACCCCAACTCTTAACCGAAAAAGTTGGCAGAGAAATCTCGGACAAAATCTGTCTTTTTACTCATCCACTAGAGTGTAAAGTTTAAACACCTGGTACTAACTGCGGATTGATTGTAGAAGAGTTTGCTGGTAACCACAAGATAGCCCTTGATCCGTAGTACATTTCTGTCAGAAATAATTTCCTAAAACTCATAACCGGAGTTGTTGGCAGACATGAACAAGTCGAAAACTCGGCCGAAATGTGACTTTTCACCCCCATATTTTCGCACTCTTTACACTCCCATTCGAGAGCTGAGGCGAAATTCGAAAATTAAAAAGTGTTATCTGCAGAACCTAAATAGAGGAAAGAGTCAAATAAAGTGCATGGTTTTGCATAAAGAATTAAAAAATAAAAAAGTCAGCATTCAGAAGATTCGAACCATAATTCTTTTCTTAAGACAGCATCCGAGAACGGAGTTCTAACCACTGCGCCAAACTCGACCTTTCGGCAGATTTCAGCTTGATTATACTACTTTAGAAAATATTCATCATTCTACTGAAGTTTAAGAATAGTGCATTTATGATGATAAAAAATGATTATTCATTAAAGACGAGTCAAAAACCTCTGAAATAAGAAAAATCTGATCAAAAATATGCAATACGGAGTTATCTATCGGCATTTGAAAATAGATGTAGATATAATTCAAAGTTCAACTCTTCATACCTCAACAAACACAGGCTGTAGAAAAGTTTAATGTCAGATTCGTTATTCTGACCTTACGGAGAACATTTAAAAAAATTCATCATCCACGACGCTCTGGTCGCAAAAATGCATCTCAGTGTAAACTTTACACCTATGCTAATACCGCAATATTAGGTGTATAGAAACAAAATAAATGGGATCTTTAACGCTAAGGTCAGGGCACCTTTTAAGCATAATTAACATGTTCCGCCTACTTAGCGGAGCAGTTGAAGAAATATCGTTTTTCGTCTCGAACCCTTTACACTAAAACGATCACAGATCAAGAAATATTGCGTTAAAAGAGAAAAGAAAAAAGGTTGCACGAGATTTTGTAACCCTCTACATTATAAAACCAACTGGACTGCACAGAAACCAAAATTGAGTTAGATAAGCTGAAAGCAAGCAAAGAGTAAAAAACCCATATACTTTACATTTTTGTGCAACAACCATTGTGTGTAAAGAAATTTTAAGGTAAGATTCATAATCTACTGCTCGGGGGCAACATTTTAAAAAAATTGGCTCTCCGCAAATTATTTGATTTTTTAGTTTACACTTTACACACTCATTGCTAACTCGGTATTGAGTGTAAACAAAAAAAGAAAACACCGGCATCGAATTTTTAAATTATCCATCGATTAAAAAAACCGCACCTCCCAGATGTGTGCCGTTATAGCTGTGAGGGGGTGAACACAAATTTCGCACTCGCTGTGAAAAACATAAGAAAAAAGGATGGCCAAGTGTATTATAGGTAGCGCTATCGCGCTACCTATGATGAATGACTTAAACAAAGTTAGCAGGTAATTGCGCACAACGTGATTAGGCTGAATTTAAATTTTTCCATTTTGTAACGTATTTTTTCTGGAAATTAAATTGTGTTAAAACTCTTCGTGATTTCGCAATCGAGTCTCTGATCGTATCACCTCGAGCCTGCATAAGGAATAAAAGTCAGCGGCATCGCCGATCTTGGTTTACAGATTATCGGAAAAATCGCCGATATCACCGACAAAAATTAGGAAAGTCGGAGAAATCGACGATATCGTTTTGCAAGTCAAAATCAACTAAATCGCGTTGTCTTCTAATTAAACAAATGCTATCACGTATTAGTTCACCAAATGCGTTTCGCTTTATGATCAAAAGTCTCAAAATATTTTTCTCGGCTCAAATGCTTACATATTTATGTCATATTTATGTTTTTCTGCAAAAACGCATTTTCCAAAAATTAAAATAGTCATTCTTCACATACATACACGCATAAATATGTGCACATTTTCGACTAGAATTTTCGCACAATTTTCAAAGTGCCGTAGAAGTAATTGATATCTCGATTTTCGTAGTAACTAGACATTGATATCTTCGAGATTTGTCGAAATGATGCTATTACGCTAGGAGTTCGTTAGAGCAAAGTGGTGGTAATCCGAATATTTTTTCCAAAATACTCGGCATGGGTCCGACATCCCGCTCTATTCGCGAGCAGAGTAGCGTTTTTTGGAGTTTCATGTTGTCATTTTTAGTCAAATTGATTTCAGGCGCGGAAATTTCTCAGTAAAATTTCATCATTCTGAGAAATTTTTCTCACAAAAAGCGTAAATTCTTTCAAGTTTATCTGAAACTGGATGCGAAGCGCTAGAAAATTTATCAAATTTTGATAGAAAGGCGTTTATAGACTTAAATTACCTGTTTGTCAGGCATGTAGCTCTGGGGGAATGGGGGTTGTGGACCCCCCAAAATTTAGTAAAAACCAGAAAAATCGGACTTTTTAAACTTTATTTTGTGCTATTTTTGTCCTTGTTGGACCCCGGACCCCTCAAAATTAGTGTTGGTCCCCCCAAGTAGGACGGCCAGCTATGTACCTGGTGTTTATTTCCTATGTTTGCAAATTTGGAGACTTTATGTTCAAATTGGAAGAAAACTACAAAAACCTGGCTGTTATTTAATTCGCCAAAAATTGAATAGCTCTCAGTCAGCGACATCACCGCCAAAATCGAGAAAGTTTTAAAAATTTTCCAAATCGATGCTTAAAAAGGGCGTAAATCAGAGCAATTGTGAAGCGAGAGAAAGTGTAGGTGATATCGGTAACATCGCCAATTTTAGCTTTTGATGCGGGTTTCAATCTCTGCAATAGATCATGCACCGAATTTGTAAAATATTTGTTAAATTTATCGAAGTTTATTTGTTTACTAAATTTATTTTACAGAAAAGGATAAACTTTGTACAATCGGACGATTTCGACGTCAGCTACAAAATGGCAAAAGCAGACGTAAGCTTACTCGTTTCACACAAACACATATTGTTAACTTGCAATCTTTTGCCTTTGACGTCTATGTAGGTATGCGCATTTTATAATATTTTTATCGTGTCTGACCAACATTATCAATAAAAAATGTAAAATATAAGAAACGGCAGAGAAAATGAAAGAAGGCGCTAGACACTGACGCTCCAGTTAGTTGTACTTGTCACCTAAAATTTAAAATTACGAAATTTATTCTAGAACAACTGACTAGGTATTACTAACGATACATTAAGAGACAATAAAAGTAATTATCTAAATATCAAAGAGGAAAGATATTTTGCAGCATAAATAGTAATTTTTTTATTTTTTAGAAATAGTTGAGATACCCCAACATATGTTTACAGCCCTACAGCTATAAAGGTTCACATGTGGGAAGTACCGTCTCTTCAAAGATAGATAATTAAAAATATCACTGCCTATCTTTTTTATATGACTTTACACTCAATGCCTAGTTAGTAATGAGCGAGTAAAATTTATAATAAAAAAGTCATATCTCTGCTATTGATTTTCGGTGGTTAAGTGTTTCATAAAATGTAGCCCACAGTTTGTAGATTAGGAATATATACCTAAAAATTTCGCACGCAAATTGCTTCTCGCCTACAGTGAAACAAAAGGCGATTTTTGAGATTTCCTTGTTAACCGCAAAGTGGCAACTCAACATGATCGCTTAAAGTAATTTAATGTCATGAAATTACAAAGCATGACCCCGTCTAGGATAGACTTCTTTGTGTTTTGAAATTCGCATTGGTTCCTGAGCTACAGTAAATGAAACGTAGAAATATAATGAAATTTATGGTATTTCTCTGCCAACTTCTCCGCTTACAAGTCAGGACCATACGTGGGCAGCACCGAAATTCTGGGAGGGTTAAAAAATGTCTGGGGGGAGGGGTGAAAAAATTTTCAAAGGTCAAAAAATAATCTTAAAAGAGGTTAAAAAAAACACCATTTTTCGACGTTTCTCATCGAGCACTATCCAATGGCATCAAAAAATCGCTAAAAAAGCAAAAAATTTTCTAAATTTGAATACTGGGGGGTATTTTGATTACTGGGGGGTATTTCAACTTCTGGGGGTTTGCATATCCCTAAACCGCCCACGCCCACGTGTGGTCAGGACGCTATCAATAGTCTTAAAATTTACTAACGTTGAAGATACACATATTAAACATGACCACACTCAATATTGAGTTGAGCCCGTTGTGCATAGGGTTTATATTTATATGGAGGTTAAAAAACACGTTTTTGCCTCTTTTTATGTCTGCGAAGTCCTGCATGAATTGGGGAGGCTGTCTACGTAATTAAAAAATAAACTGTGGCTTATGGAACAAAGATTGAATTTACGACGAATTGCAATCAGACATGGTTAGGTGTCCAGAGCCCCCAGAATTGAAAAAAGGAAAATTTTCTTGGAAAAGCGTGAGATAAAGATTGCCAAAAATAGATGAAAATTGAAAATTCTCTTCAAAAGTGCTTCAAGCAGACCAGAAACTGTCTGCTTACGTTGTTTTGACGCTTATACTAGTTCATGAGCCTATTTTGACTGGAATAAGCCCGATTTTTGACCCACAGACTAGCTGATCCCCTAGGTCGGTCAGGCTGTTAGCAACTCTCTTCCGACCTTGGAAAATGAAGCTGTAAAAATGTGATGCTTCTAAGCAACTATAATGGCTATTTAGCACAAGTCTAAGTTTCCTTCTAAGCTCTTCATCAAACCAGTGATTGTTGTGTTGCTGGGAAAAAGTCAAAATTTTAGTAGATTCTCACGACTTTTCCGCATAGGTGACTTTTTAATAGTCCTTTTCTTTTATATGTTTATAATCCGTATTTGTCCTCTTGGCTCCATAGAAGCATTTTTCTTTGCCATTATATGAAATAGTTCTTATTTCAATCAATATGCGTACAATGTTGTTTTGAATTGATTTTGTCTACTGTAAATTAACTCGAAAATTATTCTGACATTATCCGTGTTTTGTTTGTTTAGAAAATTGCTGAAAAAATGAAAGAAATTCGTTTGCGGTTGACATTGCCTATTCCGGTAATTAATCTAAAAATTGTGGACATATAACCATACATGAAAAGCGTGGAAATTCTGAGGGTGTATGCCTAAAAAATTTTAAAAAGTGCTTTTAGGCTAAACATATTATGGTTACATGTCAAAAACGCTGTATTTTAGGCGTTCGGGACATGCTCAATCTTTCTAAAAATTAACATGTGAAAAAATCTGAACAAATTTTAGTAAAAATCGAGTAAACTGAATGAAATGGGCCTAAAATCCGAGAATTTTTAGCTTAAAATAAGCTAAAACGCTTTAAGAGGCTCACTCTTTACCATTTAACAAAAACATTGACAATTCTGGATGTCGCGGCCACTTTGTGGGTTGGTCACTAGCCATTCAGGGTGAGAGGTCAAAACTTCCTCAACCTCAACCAAGAACATGGAAGGAGACTATATTCGGGATATGGGAAGTAAGTTCGTAATGAAAAATTTGTCTCCTTAAAATTCATACCACACAATTGGTCCCCACAATTCGTTCCCGCTACAATTTGTCTGTCCCGCAAAATCTGTCATCCACATTCGTCCCTCCACAACTCGTCCCCTGGAACGCATTTATCAGAAAAATAATTCTTATGACGAATTTTGTCCTTTCTATGAATTATTTACAGCGTTTTCAAAAGGTAGATGGCTCGTCTATCTTTTGTTGAACTCTTTTTTTCATTTATTGTACAAATGTTTATTTGTACTTCATTGATGATTGATTATATGTGTTGTAGATGAGTGAAACACAATCAGCTTAGTAAAATGTTAAGCTGATTACTCAGTAAATAGTATTTGATAGGCTCCGCGATTAATAATGATATGAGAACAAGTGTTGCTGTACAATGTATGATAATTTACCGCAACAATGGCATGCAGCTACGTGAGTGCCTAAAGAAAAATGAATGAGCAAGAAAGATTTGAAAATAGAATCTAAGGTTCGAAATCGATATTCAACCTGACAAATTCGATTTGAAATGGCTCAATATTATGTGCTTACGCACGTACACCACAATAAGGGGTATTGCGTGCCCGCCTACCTGAAATTTTGGAAAGGCGCACCCCTCTGACCATTTTAGGTCAAAACCTAATGCTGAAAACATAAAAAGGTGTCAAACAACGTCTAAAAGTGTTATTTCAGATATTCTATTTTCCAGCTGTTCATATACTGTTCGATTCATTCATCTAAACACTTTTCTTCGTTATTTCTTAAGTATTTGATGTCATTTGTTACATAATCAACCTTATTTTGATTTGTTTTCTAAATCTCAAGTATTCATGAAGAATAAAACACAACGAATTAAGTGCCAAAATTCGACATTAAATGAAATTAGTACTAATATACTCCTTACAAATGAAAACTCGCTTTAACTCCACCAGAATTTTTGACCTTGTGCATGTACATATCGTGCTTGAAATAATCCTTTACTTGCGTAAAACGCCGAATGCCTCAGTCATTTTTGATCGCTAGTACAAAATAGAACCTAACTACTTATCCTGATAAATCAGTCAAGCATTGTTACAAACTGATTGCAACGTATTTATCATCAGTATTTACATCTAATCTGAGATCAACGCATAGATATGCAATAAGTGTGATAAAATATTTACACAAATGAAAATAGTACGAATTTGTGACTGAATTCTATTTTACATAAGTTTTGACACAAATTTAAAAGATTGGTAGACAGCAAGCCGGCGGCTTATGGCAAGTAATTTTATGGATCAGTTCAATTGATTCAGCGCAGTCCGTCAGCTTGTTGTCAGTGAATACTTTTAAAGTTTATGCCTAAATTTATATGAATCGGGGTACTATTAAAATGCCACATGTAAATTATAGAAACTGCTAAACTCTTCATAAGCCGTTTTTCATCATTTTAATGAGAAACTTGTTGCAGGGAACGTGTTGTGGACATAGGAATTGTTAAGGGGCATTGTTCGAACGAATTTCGGGGGACGAATTGTGATGGGGACGAATGGATAAGGGTTGAAATTGTGGGGACGAAAAGTGGAATACGAATTTTTGATTTATGTGCAAGCAGGCACGTATTTCTGGGGAATGGGGGTTCGGACCCCTAAATTCAGAAATATCGGAAAAATCTGACTTTTTAAACGTTATTCCGTGCTATTTGTAGCTTTTTTAGGCCGAATCCTCTCCAAAACTGGTGTTGGTCCCCCAAAATAGGAGAGTCAGCTATGTGCCTGTGTGCAAGCGAGCTTGGAGCATTTGAAAACCTCATCGTTAAATTTTGCTATTAGCTGCTTACGTAAGAGAAAATGCACTGTATTTTGATATAGAATTCAAAGATATATCTCGCCTCAAAAAATGCTCAAACATTCGATCCTCAAAACGTAATTGGTAGAATTTGAAGGCGATCTAATTCAATTTCTTACAGCCGTATTGTTTCTTCGTTTTTACGAGGAATGCGCGTTGGTTTATTGCATACATGGGCAGCGACAAAACTCAGGGAGGTCTGGATAGAATATAAATCCGGAAAAAACTGCGATGAACTGGCCAGAATATTGTTATCAGGGTCTATCGATTTTAAGAATTTTTTCAATTCTCAGGCAGGTATGAACCCCCAACCCACCACATCAACGAGCGCTTGGATGTCTTTACGCCCAGGAACAAGAAAATTGATAATTTCTTGGCAAAAAAACAACAACAAAAAATCAAAGTCTTGAGCGAAAAGTATTTTTTTAATTGTTTCTAGAATATCTTCCTTGTAGATTAGAGAAGTTTTGAGTTACACAAGTAAATTACCTTCATTGGGCTCAATAACTATAAATAAACGGCAAAAACACTATTTTGTCTTTCTTACATTCATTAAAACGTAAAAAATCTTCTTAAAAAATTAATTAAAGCTAATGAAATGTAATTTAAAAAGTTAGTCTGCAAAAAGCACTGAAAAATTCTTACTTAATGCTTCAGAGATCACATTGAAGTTTTTCCTAAAAGTTCATAACTCCGGAGATAATGAATTATGCGGAAAAGCTCTCGCTGGGATTTGCCACTTATCAGTAACTTGCAATGACCGCGAGTCTTGACCTAAATATCTTTTTAATTCCAAAAACGAAGGTCAGATTTCAAGAGTTCAAGAGTCAGTGATAGTGAATGGAAAATAAGGAATAATAAATAAGTAATAAATGGAATATGAATTTAAGAGTAAAGGGAATACGGGCAAACGGATCAATAGCATTTTAAGATTTAAAAATTGCGGAGTAAGTGATTTTAAAAGCTTAAGCACAAAAAATCAGGAAGTCACCTGAAAATGTTTAGCCTGTGTGTATTGCGTAAGATTATCTGTATTCTCAGGTAGACGACAACACGTTCGAAAGGGTGTGCAGCGCAACTATGAAACAACTGCAACTCGTGAGCATATTATATTCGCAAAGGAACTATTGAATTATCGTTATTGATAGAAAATTAAAGCGTTTAAAGTGCAGACCGTAAGGTTTTTGGGGGAAACCCAAATCGCCCCCACCTGAATTCATATTTTGATTTTTTTGTTTTTACGCAATTTTTGATTCCAATGGATAGTGCTCATATAGAAACGTTGAGAAATGGCGTTTTTTCGCCATACCACCATTCTTAAGGCCATCTTTTGACCTTTGAGAAAATATTGCATCCCCCAGAACTTAGGTGCCGCCCATTTATAGTGCAGAATTGTTGTTGTGAACGGACTGAAAATAGGGTTGAGGGAGAGCCACGTTCCCACCACACTCTGGGCGTAAAGGGGGGGGTATGCACCCCCCCCCCAGAAACCAAAATACCCCCCCCAGAAATCAAAATACCCCCCCCCAGAATTCAATTTTTGAAAATTTTTTTTGTTTTTTTCGCAATTTTTTTGATGCCAATGGATAGTGCTTGATGAGAAACGTCGAAAAATGGTGTTTTTATCGCCATACCACCATTTTTAAGGCCATTTTTCGACCTTCAAAAAAATCTTGCACCCCCCCCAGAATTTTCTTGCTGCCCACGTATGGTTCCCACTCTAATTTTGAAACTTCGGCTATTTTTAGCTGGGATTCAAAGCAGGAAAAAATATCGCTTTTTTGACAGTATACACCGTAAGCGAGTATGAAAATAGGGGTTAAAACAATTTTTAAAGGTTTAGCTTGGACGCAAGCGCGAGTTAAGAGGGGGCGGCCGTCCCCTGTTGTCGAAAAATAAGCGGGCGCAATAGAGATTAATCTGAATTTTATGGATGATTTTGGCCATTTTTAGCATAATTTTTGAAAAATTTTATAGCGCTTAGGATATTACTCAATGATATTTGCTCAAGTTCTTTTTAGATTAGAAAACCGTATTTCTATGTCGAAAGAGTAGTTTATGTACGAATTTAGTTCTTACGATAATTTTTCGAATATTTTGTGGCACTTCGCACCCATCTCTGCACTAAATTTCCTCTTTTTTATCGGAAACTTACAAAATTTTCAAAGCTTTTCTCGGATCTCGAATTATCCTGTCTATCGAAAATTGACAAACCCCTACTTTATGCATGATTAGCGAACTCTTAGGACAATTTTGGACAATATTTGGAAAATTTTGGGTTTTGCCTCTCGGTTCGAAAATCCTGAAAACGCCACTGTTTGAATAACATGTTGAGAATTCATTCGTAGAGCTACAAAATCTGTCCGAATGAGTTGAAAATGGATTGAAAGTATTTTTGGATGTATTTTTTTAAACTCTCTTCTCCTTCGCTTTGAGCGCATTAAGAAACGCTCAAGAATACCATTATTATCATCCATTTCCTAACTTTTTCGAGATGTTTAATGAAAATTTTTGTTTCCTGGAAATTTGGAAAACCAGCTAGGCACGTATCTATGGAGGAATAGGGGAGGTTAGGACCCCCCAAATTCAGAAAAATTGGAAAAATACTACTTTTAAATGTTAATTTGTGCTATTTTTGGCCTTTTTGGGCTTAGTCCCCCCATAAATTGGTGTTGGTCCCCTCCTGAAATAGGACGGCCGGTGTCACGCGGTAAAGTGTCCGGCATCGTAAAGTGTCCGGCCGGAAACTTTAAGATGCCGTAAAGTGTCCGTGTCCGTCTTAAAGTGTCCGGCCTATGTTTGTGTAGCGTAATGTTATTTAGGAATGCTCTTGCTGGTTAAGATAATGAAACAATTAAGCACAGACGATTGCTGCACTGCATGATTTTTGGAATGATGCAAAATTGGGTACCAAGACAAATTTTTATTTACAGCGAATTGTTGATGTCACATAAAAATGCTGATATATATATATAGACACAGGGCCATATTTTCAGGGGAATATTTCACCAACCTTTCGATTAACCGCCGAAATTCAAACTTGTTTTTCAGAAACTTTGGAGGATCAGAGCCTCCAATTCGCAACGCACTTTCGATAACGGCTAAATGTTTTAAATGAAGTCCAGAATATTTATGCATCAGAAGCAACCAAAAAGTCATACGATTTTTGATCATAACAAACGGTCAAAGGTCACAGCATTGCTTGCATTGTGCGTGAACAATAGTCAGTTTATTGTTGAATAAGTACTTACATGCATATGCAACTTCGCTACTGTTACGAAAAATAAGAACAACATGACCCGGACACTTTACAGCAAGGCCAGACACTTTACTGCTCATCCTAATGTGTCCGCCGGACACTTTGCCGCATCGTAAAGTGTCCGGCTGGATACTTTACAGCCCGGACACTTAACGACGCGACACCGGCTACGTGCCTGTAAGACGATTGTAACATTGGGCAGAAATAATCAGTAAAATTTTCTGTTGAAATGAGGCTTGTGAACGCTCATGATATTCAAGAAATACGAATACGTCTGAAGTTGTATGTTAAATTGATAATGCTTTATGTGGCATTGCTTTTTCTGGGAAAGAACATACTTATTAGTTGTTGTAGCGAATCAATCGTCTTCTTACGAAATCTACTTCGTTATTTCGAAAAATAGTCAAATGCCAGTAAACATAGTAAAAATTGTTTTTTCATATCTAAAGCAATGTGTTAGAACTCAATTAATGACAGACTATTTATACTGCAAGCGATAAATTTTTCTTATACAATTTATTGTTCTCTGCACTGTGCGTCAAGTGGTTGACCTTGTTTGACAATGTGTCGTTTGATTTTTATTAAATCTTATTTGAAAATTTCTTATCATGATTTAGAGCTCATAAGAAGATCAAAATCTTATTCTTGAAAAGAGAATCATGTCTTAGATAATGATTTCATCCTGGAATCCCTTGCTGCTTACATTAGTGCATTGTCTATCCGATTTTTTAATAATAAACACGTTTTTTATATAGGCGAAGGACTCATTAGAAGAAAACAATAATTGGTGAGTTTCGTTTCATTAATGTGCCACGTAAGTGCTCTTAGCAATCAAAACACTTAGGAAGTTTGACTAAAGACAGAATTATCAACAAGTCAGCTATTAGCTGCTATCTGTGTGAAATAAAGCATAAACTATGTGAAAAAATTTAATATCTGCATTCTTATTATGATAAAACCAATTTAAAATTGATGGTGTGATGGAGAAGATGAGCGAAACTTGAACTTTCGCTTTGTTTTTGCATCAGATATTTATTAAAGCACAAGTATGGAGCTTTTTAGAATTTTTTGTCGAAGGCTGATTACTTTCTAAATCCATGACTTTAAAATTAGAAAAATTTTCAATTTCATTTTCAAAGCTTTAGTTTTAAGAAACCGTGTATGAAAAGGATAAAAAATTCTACCGAATATTTTTATGAAAATTAACCCTCACTTTAACATCATGTTTTTGCAGTCGAAGGTACCATCATAGGAAAACCTCATAGTTTGTATTAAGCTACACCTTTTTTAAATTCTGTATCAGTTATTACCTTCATTTAAGCCTCGGTTTACCGCGTGCTATGCCGGAAGTATAATGAATCACTTTATTGGCATTTTTTTCTGTTCTCCCTTATCCATGTGTCCAAAACTTTGTCTAGCCTCGTTTTGGCTCCTGATAAATCGTTTTTAATGGTTTAGATTGATGAGAAGTTATAGAGTAGTCAAGAATACGCATTTTTTGGCCTATCTACATTGACATCATAAAAATACAAAAATGGGAGAATACGGTTCTAATAAAAAATTTAGTAATTTATCTCTTTCTAGCTATTCAAGTGCAACCCCTGGTTGTGTTTAACACAAGAGAAATCTATTTTTTCTTGTTTTTGCATAATATCCACAAGGCGCTTATTCTTATGAATTGTAAGAGTTTTTCAGTTTTATCTCTTTCAAAAATAATTTCCACAGAAAACGCGTACATATTTAGAAAGGGCGTTAATAATGGAGCTGAATGAAAATAACAACAGCATGTAAAGATGGTGTAGCTTAATATGAACTATGACTTTTTGCTATGAAGGTGCACTTGGACTGCAAAAGCATGACGGTAAAGCGAGAGAGTTCATTTAATGCAGTTTTTGATGCCCTTTCTAAAAATGTATATTACTTTCTATCAAAATAATTTTAAAAGAAGTACAACTAAAAAAGTACTACAAAGCATAATAATAGGCACCTGGTGCATATCCATGCAAAAACAATTAAGAGTAGATTTCTGTTGTGTTAAGCACAAACGGGTGATGTATTTGGAAGACTGGAAAGAAATAAACCACTAAATTTTCAATTAGATTCTCATTTTCCCATTTTGAGTTTTTGTGATATCACTAAAAATTAAGAAACATGCTTATTTCCTGCAGCTCTATAACTTTTCATCGGCTTAAATCGTTAAAAACGATGTAATTTTTTACCTTTGAAAAATCTTGCACACACACACACACACACACACACCCCTCCCCAGAATTTTGGTGCTGCCCACGTATGTTCGTAACTGAATTGACGATAAATAAATTCAGAAATATTGAACTTGCGTCATATTTTCTGCAAAAAATTGCTGATTGGTTGCCGATTTTGAGAAGAAACTGTGGATAGAATCGTTTATTCGACATTTCTCTGCGAATGTCATTAGTTTTGCGGATCAATTGCATATGGCATTCAATAAGCATTTTATGGTCTAAAGATTTGGCTTATGATAGTAGAATCTCTGAACCGTATGCTTATTTTCTTTTACACCCTTTTATATGTTGAATTTTCTTAAAAATGGTGGTATGGCAAAAAATAACATTTTTCAACTTATCCCATCGAGCACTAACCATTGGCATCAAAAAAGTGCGAAAAAATTCAAAAATTGAATTCTGGGGAGCGATTTTCATTTCTGGGAGTATTCGTCCTCTTCGGGTGCCACCCCAAAGCCCTACCCCTCCCATGTCCACATCTGGTCTAGACCCCCTAAATGGAATAATAGCAAATTTTGTGGGGAACATGAAACAAAATGAAAGCAAAAACGAATGAAAATCGAGAAGTTTCTTCAAAAGTATGTAAATTTGACCAGAAACTGCATAATGAACGTACTTATAGCGATATTTTAGCGCTTACACCAGTTTTTGTAGTCATTTTGGCCGAAAAGAAGCTCATTATTTGACCCCCATCCCCAGACCGGTTGACGTCCCTGGATCGACCATGTTCGGATCAGGCATATGTTGTACATCTTTAGTCATGAATGAGGGACCCAACATAAATTACTATACGTCTCGAAAAATTCGTCAGGATAGCTCGCAAAAACGACATTTTTCGACGTATTTTGACATGCTCTTCATGAGGATTATAAAATTTAAACTTTTCGGAGACATTTTTCTGCTTAAAAAATCTGAGTTTTTTTTTGTAGCGCTTGAACTAAAATTATGGAAAATGCTTGACATCTATCTTTTTCGTGCATCATCTTACCTTTTGAAATTTTTTTCAGTCAAGGGTGGGGGCGGCCACCCCTGCTCCCGCTTCTCCCATACATACATAAGTAGTTAAGCAGGTCCCCCTAGGGCGTGTGAAAGGTATAGCCAGTGCTTAAGCATAGGCTATGTTGAAGCATAGTCCTATGTTGAAGCATAGACTATGTTTTGCACACATGTTTTGCACACGCCCTAGGGGCAGGTGACGTTGAATGATGACGTCATACCATAGTTGACCCCAAGTATGAGTATACTGTAGATGTTCTAAAACTTGCGAATCACAAACTAAAATCTTACTGTAACTAATCATAGTTTTGGATAACTATGGCTCTTTACTTAACACTAAAGATGATTATAAACAATAGCACATGGTATACTGTATATTAGTTTAAACTTGCGGATCGAGTCAACGAGGTATACTGTACACCCATCTACTTTACAATACAGCAAGAGTACCTACTTAATGCAGGGGATATATGAAAAAATGGGAGGAGCTATCAGAATTTTACTTTTTGGGGATAACTATGAACACCGCTTACCATACTAACTGTGTACAATATTCTAATTAGCATATCACTTTACACTTTACACTCAATTAGTTTTCATCTTATCGTGAAACCTCTATAAATCATGAACCAATAGTTGAATCGAGCTAAAACGTTCAGAATTTAGAGACTACATGCCAAAAATAATGTGTATGGAAAATTGTGTACCGGCTTACTGTAGCTACGTTATAACACGTATTTTTTGAAGCAACGGCCGGATTGAGCTCAAATTTGAGAAAAAGCATATACGCGAGACACGTATGCTTCACACATTGTCTTACTGTAGGTATACTGTAGCTTTCTGGATTTTCTGTATCTCACAAACCAAGAGTCAAAAAAGGCTGAAATTCGACAGATTAGATGTATATGAGTCAAAAATAAAGTACGCAAAATTTAGTGCATGGGGTCACCTTAGGTATGCTACAACACGTATCTTTTGATTTGCTGAGCTGTAATTTTGAGAGATTTAACAAGCACGATAGAATAGTGCACCAGGACTACTATAGGCATTATTTAGTAATCCATAGTAAGGAAAAGAAGGTTGTGGAAAAGGTTACAAAGAGTCCACAGCCTCATACAGATCTCTTTTAAACCTAAAGCTAGAGGATCACTCTGTAGACTGCAGATCTTTTGTATGAAAACACTGAAAACGTGCATAACACTTAATAAGATTATGAGACAATAAAACTTGGAGATACAGGTTTAACAAAAAAAATGTTAAATTTAGAAACTTTTTTGCAAAATTTGGAAACTTTTTTTGTAACATTCGGAAGTTATTTTGTAAAATTTGGAAATTATTGTGTAAAGTTTGGAAATTTAAAAAAAAACAAAAGTATTTACAGTTTTACCACTGTGGAAACCCAAGAGTCAAGTTTAGATGAGTACCACCGCCAGTGCACCAGATATTCGGTCTTTTTATTCCTCCTACACGTATTTAGAATTATATCAATAATCAAAAGCTCACCTTTCTTTACATGTATTTTTTAAAGTTTCGGCTCATAAAAGACACCTTCCAAGGTCTCACCCATTCGATCTTGCAGAGAGTAAACAGGCGGTGTTCTTGCATATTTTTCTTTAATTGTGAATCACTCTTCTGTCCATTTAGGCCAAAAGCCTTTTTCGAATGTGCGTTTTACTTTACTTATTCGTATGTTATCTCCAACATCAAATTTAAATATAATAGGTTGTCTAATAGTTCGAAATACTTTGTTAGAATTTCCCGCTCATTTTCCTCACCCACATTTGCCGGAAATGTCCCTATAGTCCGATGGTACTAATTATAATAATTTTCCAACAAATCAGCCAAAACGTCAATGTACCTATATGTATTTTTGGCTGTAAAATATCTCCACATTTTTTCCTTTAGAGTGCGGTTAAAATGTTCTATGACACTAGCTTTTAGTTAATTTTTGGTTGTGAAAAAGTGGATATCCTCAGTTTTTAGAAAATTTTGAACTTCTCTGTTGATAAATTTTTTTCCTGCATCTGTTTGCAATTTATATGGCATCTGCTCTTGAAGTTTTGGTTTTGAGTGGCAAAGACCATGCGTATTTTGAAAACAAATCAATACAATTTCGTAAAATTTTATACCTACCATTGAATTTCCTAAATGACTGCAAATCAACAAGAACAGCCTGCCATTGCTCATCAATACCACTTAATAAAACTTTATTGCGTGTGAAATGCTTTTTTGCTGGGTTATGTAATGTATATGTGGGCTGCTTAGCTAGCCATGCTTTCACCTGCAAAAGTTTCAAATTAGGTTACACTTTTTTGCTTCTTCCGTATAACTGATTTGCCTCAGAATAACCAGTCTTGCTATTATAATACAAGTTTTTCAATCTTCTATCCATTTTGCTTATATTAAATTAATGCATTAAGAATACTTATAGATGAATGAGCAGGATTTTTTTGGGTTATACATTTTATTATTTTTTAGGTTTTTTTACTTTTTAATCACAAATAATACTTAATAATTCAATTTTTCCTTTTCTTTCTCCAAATCTTGGGCTATATATCGCCTTGTAACGCTGTTTCTTGCATCCTGAGACGCTCAGTTATATTCTATACAGTGTGGACACATTTGTACAGTAAAATATGTACGCCCTGAGTTTGTTTCAAAACAATCATTTTCCGAACTGGCTCTCCAACAATAAAAACATAATTGAATCATGAGAGGAAACATCGGCCATTCTAAGTTTTGCCCACTAATAGCTATTGGCGGTCTAATCGACCTGCCATACGACTTCCTTTCCTCATCACTAAAAGGATATTTCTTAATTTCATGCACTTCCTCCATCTTTGAAAGGATTCCGAATATTTGGGATCGCTACTCATATTTATAGACATAGTTTATAAATATTAAAACAAATTACAAAAAGTAAATGCAATCATTAAAATGCTTTTTGAGCATCCTTTCACGTGTATAGTTTCTGGGCCAACAAAGTCCGGGAAGACATCCTTCATTCAACAAATAATTCAAAACAGAGAAGGGCTCATAAATATTAAAATATCAAAAATTTGGTGGTCTTATACAGAGAATCAACCACTCTACCAAAAAGTAAAAAACGCCACATTTGTAGAAGGTTTTCTAGATTTTAATCGCATTAAGCAATATAGTCCAACACCACAGTTAGTGGTATTGGATGATTTAATGCAAGAAAGCAAAGGCAAGCCACAATTAATTCAGCTCTTCACTCGTGGTTGTCATCATTGGAATGTCAGCCTCATTCATGTTGTTCACAATTTATTTTTTGATGGTCTTCGAACTTCGCAAGTGAATTCAGATTGTATAGTGTTTTTTAAAAATTCAAGTGATAAACTGCAAGCTCAGGTTTTAGCACACCAGCTTTATCCTCCGAATTCAAAATATTTTTCAGAAGCCTTTATTGATGCAACTAGTCAGCACAAAGGTTACCGTTTGATCGATTTGACAAAAAATGCTATTGATCTATATAAGCTAAAAACAGACATTTTCAGGACCCATCCAACTGTTTATATCCTAAAATCTATAAATAATAATAATGCAAGAAATAATTAGAGAGAAATGGCTCCAGATCGTCTCAAACGCAACATTGGCTGCTTACATTCATTAAATACAGCTAAGCAAGCTCAGAGGGATGCTATTATAAATAAGGCTAGTGAGGATCAAATTTTATGTGTTTGTGACTGCGCGCATAATTATTTGAAGGGTAATATTCCATTTTTCGATCAAGAGATTCGGAAATTACTACGATATCAAAAGCAAATAAGGTACCTGGGTAATATAAGAAAGGCATCAACAAAAGAAAGGAAAAAGGTCATCATTCAAAATGGTGGTTTTTTTACCCTTCTCACTTACTCCGATTCTTTCTGTAGTTGGTAGTTTGATAGCAGATGCAATAATTGGGAAAAAATGAAGCATACTGAAAAACGATTCTTGTCCCAGCTGATATAACTGAGCGTTCTAAGCCAATAGATGCAGTGTTTAATTCACTGAACAATGAAATCAAAAATATTCTCAAGAGCAAAAATATACCAAGTGAAATAAAATTAGTCAAATATAATCAAGTTTTACAGAAATTTAGTAGATTACAAGAGAAGAGATGACAACCCTATGAATTGAATATAGTAGAAAATACAGGCGAGGGAATCAGTGATGACGAAATGTTGGCAGATAATCCTAAAACACATTTGCAAGTTGCAGAAAGATTTCTAAATGATATGCGCAAAAATCCTAATATTGAAATGGAGTCCAATGGTGAACTAGTAATTAATGGACAAAAGATTTATGGTTGTAATGTTGTTAATTTGGTGCATCATATTTTCTTGGGACCAAAGAATTAGTAGACTTACAGGTACAAAAGAGTTGTCAGTCATACTTGATCGTTCCAATATACCTCTTAAAAACGTTGGCAATAAAAAACTTGGACACTCTTTTGCAACAACACGGACTGTTGCAAATTTCAATTGGGATGAAAGTCTATGAATATTAATTAATACATCATAAAATAAGACGAATTATTAAAATGCATGTCGAATTCAATCCGGACGATTTTAATCTTTGGTTAGAGTACTATAGTGGGCAGGCCGCCCAAACACGCTATGGACTGGATGGATTTCGAGGGACTCCATACCAACGAGGTGGCGGGTAAGCCAGTTTTTTCCGGTCTTTGTTTAGAATGGCTGTTCCAGTTTTGAAATCTATAGGGAGAATTGTTGGAAAACACGCCCTAGTTGCAGGGGCAAATATTGCAATGGATGTTGCCCGAGGGAAACCGCTTTTTCAGTCAACTAAGGAACATTCAAAACGAGAAGCATCACAAGTTTTTGATCAAGCCTCTAAAGCTCTATGACAACAATCTGGCGATGGTTTGGGTAGTCGACTAAAGTCTATAAATATGAATACAAACAATTCATTTATGGCTCTAATAGACGCCAAATCAATTCCGAGTACTAAAACTGAGTTGGATCTTTTTACAGTTCCCCAACTCAGGTAATTATAAAACGGGGATTTGGGGATAAAATTCAAACAATGCATCCGATCACAAATGAGGGACCATATGAATTTCGAATACCAGCCAATCCACATTACTTACAATTGAATAAAAATTACATTTATATGGCTTTTAAGATTAAACAACCAGTTTTGGCGGCAGCAGCAGCAGTACCCGACTATGCACCTATCAATTCGATTAAAAAAATGTTCTTTAGACAAGTAAAGTGCTTTCTGGGCGGGCAATTAGTTTTTGACAATTCTGATAAATAAGCATATAGGGCATATTTTGAAACAGAATTTAATTATGGGTTTGATGCAAAAAAGTCTCATTTACAGTCAGCTTTATTTTTTTGCGAACATGGAAAATATGTTGATACTAAAGACAATTAGGGGTTTAAAGAGAGATAGCAACATAATTCAAAAATGATAAAATTGTGGAAGTTTCCGCTCCTCTTCACATTGATTTTTTTCTCCAGGACAAATATTTGTTGAATTTTACCGATCTAAGGCTAGAATTACATAGAAACAGTAATAACTTTGTTCTACAATGCTTTGAGGATAATAATTTAGAGCTAGAAGTCTTACAAATGAAGTTTTGCATATGCGAATTAGAAGTTTTCGATGGCTTAAATTTAGCTCTGGAGCAAACCTTATTGTTGTACACTGCAAAGTATCCTATACGACGGATATCAATGATGAACCTACACATTTCAAATCCATCCAGAGAAACTCCTAATTATATACTATTCACAGGACAACTTCCTCGACGTATAGTTTTTGCATGTGTTGAGGGTAGTGCCTATAGAGGCGTACTCTCTAAATCACCCTTCAATTTCAAGCCTTTCGGTATTAATGATGTCAGAGTGACTTGTGGTGGGCAAACATTCCCTACCCAACCATTCAATATTTCTTTCAAAAATGATAAATATCTACAAGTTTTTAATAATATGTATGAAGCACTCGATACTGGAAAAGATGACAGAAGTAATTTTATTAGCAAGGAAGATTTTAGAACGAGTCATTGCTTTTTTTGTTTTCAATGTTACTCCAGACAAAGACGATAGCGGGCATTGGGATTTAGTTCGAGAAGGGACATGTAAGATTTGAAGGTAATTTACCCAACACAGGAGCGGAAATAATTGTTTATGCTGAATTTGACAATTTAATCTTGGTCGACAAAAATCGTAACACTTTTTATGATTATAACGCTTAAGAGATGAATACTATAGAAGTGTTAAACATTTTGAAGTTTTACTTAAAGAATATATTTTTTGGAGTTTTTCCTCTAGATCTTGTTCCACCAATATCAAAATATCCCACCGCCTTAATAGTAAACCTAGATACTAGCAATAAGCCAGGCTCCCTCTGGGTTGCATTGTATTTTGACATTGATGGGCACTGTGATTATTTTGATAGTTATGGTTATGAACCGACTGAGCTTGAGCAATATATAAAGGATAATTCAAGAACATATACGCATAATAATGTACAGATTCAAACATGTCTTACCACTAGCTGTGGCCATATGTGTATATATTTTTTAGTATGGCGCGCCAAAGGCGTATCATTCAAGAACATTATACTGTTTATGAGTCACACAGAAATTTATGAAAATTTCAAAAATTTATAAATAATAGAACGTATTGTAATAATCAAAAATTTAAAAATGGCAAACAATTTTATATTATATTACCAAGCAATTTGGATCCACTTAAAACAGCATCTAGTTTTGTGACTAAACTACCTCGTCAAATAAATTTAACAGGCGAGTGGGAAGTTGGTCTAGCATAAGTAATTTATGCAAATACTTGGCATAATGTTGCAAAAGAACAAATGCGTTTTGCAATTTTTCGATTTGAAGAACACAGTTTGGTCAAAAATGATTATCTCTCCTAGAAGATATCAAACAATTGATGAGTTGTTGAAAATACTCAATAAAGCAATAGCGATGACTGGTTCTAATGAAAAAACTGATTATGTATCTCATTTTAAATTTCAATACAGTGCAATAAGAAATTATTGTCATACGGTAGTCAATACAAAATACATACGAAATGTAAAATTGAGTCTACATTTATTATACATGTTAGTTTTCTATGAAAGTCAGTTCAGTAATATAGACTATAATATTGAAGATGCAGAGAAACTTACAGTAGATAATCATTCTCCAGACATGTTAGGTGGAATGCATAATTTTTACATCTACGCAAATAGTTGTTAATGTATTTGCACAGCTGCTACAGGTTGTAAATATTGAGGGAAAATATTTGTATATAACAAATCATTCATATATAAAAAAAGGTTAAAGGAACGGCTTTTCACCCACAGTGGGTATTACCTGCACATCAGAGACGTGTTTCTCGCTGAGATACCGCAAGGGGTCGCGACTCCCAAGGGCTTTAACCTCCGCCACACAAGTGCAGTGGATAATTTTTTTATATATATGTAAGTTTTATATATAAGTTTTTATATAAGTTTATATATAAGTTTATATAATATATATATATATATATATATATATATATATATATTTTTATATATATTCATATATGAGTCCACAATACCCGTTTTGAAGAAATCTTTCAACACTATTGATATCAATGTAAAAACGGATCAAGACCAGCTAGTCCCATTTGAATTCGGAAAAACTATAACTAAAATGCATTTTAGAAAATTATAAATACTGATGTTTAAAGAAAAAATAAAAGAATAATGATTGTTCTTCTATTTTTGACAGTCTTAAATTCCCTGAGTGGGGAAAACTGTACTTTTGATGGAAATTCAATAGTTTGTGACAAAATTAATAATTATGGATATTTATCACAGAGTCTTGGATCAGTTATTCTTAGAGATAGCTGCAATCTCCGGGTTTCTGACTGGAAAGAGCTGGTACCCGAAAATAGGATCAATTAAGTTTTTGCCTTATCGTACTAATTGTTTGAAAATTGATGTAAACTTCAAAGGCATCAAAGTTGAGGGTCGTTGTATAGAAAATAGTATGAAATGTGACGAAAGAAGTGATTTAGGTATTATTACAAATGAAATAGCGGATTGTATTGCACTGCTGATTACATTCACTCTTCTGTATGTTATTCATTTCATCAAAGCTGAAATATTGCAAAGGAAAAATCAAGACATTGTGTCTCATGTATAGTCTCAGCCATACGTGGGCAGCAAGAAAATTCTGGGGGGTGCAAGCTTTTTTTGAAGGTCGAAAAATGGCCTTAAAAATGGTGATATGGCGATAAAAACACCATTTTTCGACGTTTCTCATCAAGCACTATCCATTGGCATCAAAAAATTGCGAAAAAAACAAAAAATAATTTCAAAAATTGAATTCTGGGGGGTATTTTGATTTCTGGGGGGGATTTTTGGTTTCTGGGTGCATACCCCCCAAACCAACCAAGCTCAGTGTGGTCTCAGCCAATGAGAAAAAATTGGTAAGGGGGTATAAGTCTGATGTAAAGTTGTGCTTTTTAACTGATGAAATTCTAAATACGCGTAGGAGGATAAATAAGAATGAATATCTGGTCCACTGGCGGGGGTACCCATCAAAATTTGACTCGTGGCTTTCCACGGTGGTCAAACTGTAAATACTTTTGTTTTGTTTTAAATTTCCAAACTTTACAAAATTATTTCCAAATTTTACAAAATAATTTCCGAATTTTACAGAAATGTTTACAAATTTTACGAAAAAGTTTCCAAATTTTACAAAAAAGTTTCCAAATTTTACAAAAAAGTTTCCAAATTTTACAAAATAAATTCCGAGTTTTACAGAATAATTTCCAAATTTTACAGAATAATTTCCAAATTTTACAAAAAAGTTTCCAAATTCTACAAAACACCTATACTGAATCATATAAAAAAGTTTCAAAATTTTGGAAAATAATTTTTAAATTTTTAGGAAAGGTTTAAAAATTTTATAAAATAATTTCCAAAATTTACGAAATAATTTCCAAATTTTACAAAAATAATTTCCAACTTTTACAAAAAGTTTCTAAATTTTACAAAAAAGTTTCCAAATTTTACAAAATAATTTACAAATTTTAGAAAATATGTTTTATTTTTTTGTTAAACTCGTATCTTCATGCTTTATTGTCTCATGATCTTAACATTTTTCACAACCTTCTTTTCCTCACTATGTGTTACTAAATGTTGCCTATAGTAGTCCTGGTGCACTATTCTATCGTGTTTGTTAAATCTCTCAAATTTACAGCTCAGCGAATGAAAAGATATGTGTTGTAGCATATTTACGGTAACCCCATGCACTATTTTTTGCGTATGTCATCTTTGATTCATATACATCTGATTTGTTGAATTTCAGTCTTATTTGACTCTTGGTTTTTGAGATACATAAAATCCAGAAAGCTACAGTATACCTACAGTAAGACAATGTGTAAAGCATACCTGTCTCGCGTACATGCTGTTTCTCAAATTCGAGCTCAATCCGGCCATTGGTTAAAAAAATACGTGTTATAACATAGCTACAGTAGACCGTTACACGATTTTCCATACACATTATTTTTGGCATGTAGTCTTTATATTCTGAACGTTTTAGCTCGATTCAACTATTGGTTCATGATTTATAGAGGTTTCATGATAAGGTGTAAACTAATCGAGTATAAAGTGTAAAGTGATTTGCTAGTTAGAATATTGTACACAGTTAGTATGGTAAGCGGTGTTCATAGTTATCCCCAAAAATTCTGATAGCTTCCCCCATTTTTTCATATATCCCTTGCATTGAGTAGGTACTCTTGCTGTAGTGTAAAGTAGATGGGTGTTCAGTATACCTCGTTGACTTGATCCGAAAGTTTAAACTAATATACAGTATACCATGGGCTATTGTTTATTATCATATACAATGTTAAGTATGTAACCATAGTCATCCCCAACTATGATTAGTTACAGTAAGATTTTAGTTTGTGATTCGCAAGTTTAAAAACATCTACAGTATACTCATACTTGGGGTTAACTATGGTATGACGTCAAAAATCAACGTCACGTCCCCCTAGGGCGTGTGCTAAACATATAGCCTATGCTTCAACATGGGACTATTAACATAGCCTATGCTTAAGCACTGGCTATACCTGGTACACGACCTAGGGGGACCTGCTTAACTACTTACATATGGCCATGTTTATGTAAATATATCACAGAGATGTAATTTTTCATGGAGTAGGATCTTTGTGTATATTTGCTTACCAGCGTAAAAAGGTCATTGTTAGCCATTACTATTGTTTATTAATAATTTAAAATGAAAAGCATTCCGAAAAATAACAAGGGTCGGTTAAAGTCCGTTAAAATGTGAATAACAACGGAATTGTAGTAGTGGGATAAAGCCCTATTCAGAAGTAACAATCGGTGACATCGCAGAAATCCTATTAATCGTAGCTGATTCACAAGTGTCAATTGGGAGGATCGCCGACATTGCCGATTTACCCGACCGATCTGCAATTTCGGGAAAATCGCCGACTAAAATCGGCGATATCGCCGATTTCGGGCCGCGATTTTCCCGAGTTTAGTCAGTCAATCTCCCGACTCGTTTCTATTTCTCCCGATAATGGCAAGAATCCTACATGATGAAGAGGCACACTCGAGCTTATTTATGCGTGTGTCGCTAAAAATTATGTAATTGTTTACAGGTACTCATGTTGCGTGCAGTTAATGCACTTCGCTGGTTTGCTAAACTAAGTAGTATATCACAAGAACCGCATCTAAATTTCTTTTCATTTTACGGAAGTGGGTTCACAATTTTTACAGGCTAGTCCCAAATGGCGGCGTCGTTTGATGAACTGCTCCATTATCCACTTCTTAGTATTAGCGGACCAAATTCTTTCAATTATTCGTCGAATTATGTTAGGCAACATGCGGAAATACTTAAAAAAGCTTCTATGGTCATGCAAACGCATCTTAGGGACAAGGGAATGATAATGACTAGGTTTTTTCACAAAGTGCAAAAATAAAAGCGTTTGTTTTTATCTATGATACAAGTGCAGGATTTCGGAAAAATATTCAATGTCCATCGTTACTGCTAATAATACATAATGTACCAAGTAGTAACTGTAGAGCATTCCTTTTTTGCACAGTTTTGCCTATGCTACATATCTGGGATATGAATAATCGGGGCAAAATCGGCCGGAATAGCCCACTAAAACAGGCATAATCGGCTATGTTAACAAAGAAAATCGGGAGAATCGCAAAAATCGCGGACTACAATCGACAAAAACAACGATGTCGCCGATTTCGCTGATCAAAATCGGGAAAATCGGCGACATCACCGATTTTTACTTCTGTATAGGACTTAAGGCTAAAAATCGTTAAACAATTGATTTTGGGGATCTTCCGTATCATTGGAGCTTTTTTCTAATAACTTTTCGAAGACCATGCGTGGTCTGCATGCCCACTTAAAAATAGCTAGTGGATGCTGATTGGAGCCATAAATGAGGATTGATTGACTTTATTTATTTCATTTAGGCCGCAAGCTTAAATCTGTTTGATAAAGTTCACCCTTAGGCCAAGCGTAATGCTATCAGCATTACTAGGACATAGTATAATTAGTAACAATGCCCACTCTAAAAGCTTTTAGACGAGCCTGAACTAGAAACTATCAATTTTCAAAATTGAGAAATTTCTGTGCTAGCGCATTTCAGGTTGATCTTTACTTTAAAGTTACATCAAAGCCCAGTGTAGTTCAGTTAAATGAATTTGCATAACGCATGCATGGTTGTTTTGTTTTGTTTACTAGCTCTGCTAAGTTATCTTCACTGATTTCATTCTCAGGGCACAAGCGGAACTGAAAAAGCTGAGGAATCCGGCTGAAAATGATTCATAGATTGACATTTCTGTCGTTCTATTCATTATTTTTGATATACGTATGTACTGGGTTCAGCGTATTTAGTCATTTCGTGTGCTTCATATAATGGGTTTGTATCACACGTGGGCAGCACCAAAAGTCTGGGGGTCTAAGATTTTTCAAAGGTCAAAAATGGCCTTAAAAATGGTGGTATGGTGAAAAAATACCATTTTTCAATGTTTCTCATCAAACACTATCCATTGGCATCAAAAAATTGCGAAAAAAAACAAAAAAATTCAAAAATTGAATTCTCGGCGGTATTTTGATTTCTGGAGGGTATTTTGATTTCTGGGGGGTATTTTGGTTTCTGGGGTTGCATAACTCCAACCCCCACGCCCAGGTGTGGTTTGTATCTTCATAAGCAGAGCTCCATGGTCTTAAACGCGTTTTTTGCCGTGGCTGCTATGGCGGTTATTTGTTTCTATTTCGTTTTGTTAGCTGATGAGAATTTTGTGCTTTATACTGTTCGTGGTTTTCAAGTAGTACTTATGAGAAAAATTATCTTTTCGTTTAGTTCAAGTCCCATGTTTCAACAGTTGCATAAGATAAAATTAGGTTCAAGATTATTACGAATAGAAAATCTGGGGGAGACGTTTGAACAGCATAAATAGAAATAAGAGAGAGTGTACTGAATTGGAAATTAGAAGCTCAAAATTGTAGTAAAAGCCGTTGAACGATGGAGACTGAAAAACTGCCGACTATAAAAAAGAAAGAAAAAGTGCTTGCCGGAGGGTATTTTTAGCAGGAATTTTTGGGGCTTGGTCAAAGGAAAAAACGAATTTTTTTATTTCAATAGCTCGAAAAGGATGTGATTCAGAGATTGCGTAAGTAAAAGGTTCCAACATTTATATTTATTTTAAAAGAAGAAAGGCAAAATGTTAAAAATTATAATAGATTCTTTGTATTAAAATGAAAAGAAAAATGAAGAACGAATTATGTGTTTAGGTTAGCATTCCGCCACTAAAATTCGTTTAGCTGTTGGAGGTCTCTAGCATACACGGGCAGTACTGGACCCAAATTTTTGAACAAAAGTCTGAGAAGTTTAGAAAAATGTCAAGTGTCCAAAAAGTCAGAAAATTAGTAGTAGGACGAGACAAGCAAGTTTATCATTAAAGTTTATTCAATGATATCGAAAATTACAAAAAACTATCAACACTCTAATTTTTGGCGTTTGAGGTCTTTTTCTGAAATCATGGAGGATCAAGTTATGTGGATAATCTTAGTTTTTTTGTGGTTGCCATTCTCAAACGACACATTTTACAAACCCATGTGCAACATAATATTGACTATCATAGGTGGGTGGCACTAAGGTTCTGGGAGGTGTAAGATTTTTAAAAGGTCAAAAAACCATTTTTCAGCGTTTCTCATCGAACGCTATCTATTACCAACAAAAAAATTGCTGAACAAATTTTAAAAATTGAAGTTTGGGGGGTATTTTCGTTTCTAGGGCTATTTCGGCTTTTGGGGGGTACCCCCGAGCTCCTCTACACCCTGGTATGGCTATTACTCGTGTGCTTCGCCATAATGTAATGCACTCATTCTTCGAGATATTTGGCACTCAGATAGATCCGAATTCGACTCGCAAGCCCAGCCCTTTTTCCGGCCAAGTCATTATACGGCTTACTTATATGTTGTTGCAAGTCAGAAGATCATTTCGACAACTTCAAAGCTACATAAATAGTTTTTATTACTTTGGAATTTCCCATATGTAGAATGGACTGTTAGTCATTAGAGTGCGATAATTATTTTTCTTTTTACTTTATTTACTTTATTCACTGTATTTTTATAACTTAATTTTTTATTAGTTCATTTATAATTACTTTATTTTTTATTTATTCATTTATTTTTTTACTGTCGTTTCTCTTACTGGACCGCTGGCTTTAAAGTAACACTTAATCGTTTTTCTATAAACACACGAAAATAATGATGATTGGACTGAACAAGGGTACCAAATCCTTCCTTTTGACCTTACGCCCGAGGAAGGGGAGTGTGCCAGCGCGCAGTAATGGTGTTGCAACTTTTTCCGGAACCTGGCTAACAGAATGAAATTGATGAAAATTTTACAGTCCTTTTTTAACTCTTATGGGATAACATTATATCTATTGATGAGCGCAAAAATATAATTTTAAATTTATACCATGAATGAGAATGAATTAAGAAACTTAATTAAATGTGATAAGGAATCGGTTCCGGAATAATGTATTTCTTGTTGAAATTATTAAAAAGAATGGCCTTTCAAATCAGAAAGAGGCGAAATTTATTATTTTTACAATAAATGGCAACCGATTTTTGCAAGATTTATCGCAACGATCATAGACATTAAATTTATTCAGGGCTTATGCCTAGAACCGCTGCTGGAAAAAGATGCAGACGATAAAATAAGAGTCTGCATATGCGATGATTTAGCCGACTGTGCATATAAAAGTGCAAACTTTGCCCGCCTTTTCACAGTTATGGGAACCATAAAACCCTTCTCAACGTTTTCATATCACAAAATCTTTTTTTTGAAGGGTCCTTATACAACCACAATAAACAGAAACACGCATTATTATGTTCTCACAAAAACACCTCATCTTAATGCAGTGGATATATTAAGCAGGCAACTATATGGCGGCAATGGACCTATGAGAGCCGCACACCTGAAAACAATGTCCGATAAGCCGTACAATTATATTTTGGTAGATGTTTTTTGTGATAATTTTAGAGACACAATGCGTACTAATATTTTTTCTCATAAAAAGCCATGATTATATGGCGCGCAAGCACATCACCCGGAAAATTTCGGTCTAATTTTTTTTGGTTTTATTAGTAAGAAGACACAAAGTAATTATTAAGATTGCGCAATAATTTTGTTTGAACATTTATAATTTACAGCGATCCAATAGAGATTGGAAGCATGACGTTTCGTGTCCAGTATGTACAAATTAACACAATCAAAACACTGAACAATGAAGTCATTAAATTCTTCATCATTTTCGTAAATTTGCGATAACTAAACATACAGTGATCGAAGTATCGCGATTATCAAAATACAAAAATTGAACAATATTTCCGAAACAATCGCGTACTGCAACTTTTTGATGGGGATTTTCGGAAATTCGTTTGTCGGCAAAATCGAGAGACACAAAAGTTAGGCGAGTGGCTTGAATAATGGAGGCATAGAGTATAACATTGTAGTTTGTAGGCACAATAGCAGTGATAAGCATACGTGGGCAGCAAGAAAATTCTGGGGGAGGGAGGATGCAAGATTTTTTTCAAGGTCAAAAAATGGCCTTAAAAATGGTGGTATGGCGACAAAAACACCATTTTTCGACGTTTCTCATCAAGCACTATCCATTGGCATCAAAAAATTGCGAAAAAAAACGAAAAAAATTTTTAAACATTAAATTCTGGGGGGCGGGTATTTTGATTTCTGGGTGGGTATTTTGGTTTCTGGGGGGAGGGGGTGCATACCCCCAAAACCCCCCACGCCCAGGTGTGGTGATAAGCACTATTTTTTCTGGGTTGAGGCGGCGAACAAATTCTGGAAAATGATAGTCGAGGTGTAGGTGGGTCATGACGAGTATCTTGATGGGTCTGGAGGCAGCCATGTGCCAAAATTCGAGCTTTAGGCGGGCGTCATATAAAATTAGCGAGCGTTTCTGCGAATTCGACTTTAAAAATCGATTCAAAACGCGGCATCCCCAATAGGCATTAATATCAATGTCCGATAATGACAAAACTTTGGGGCTGGATCTTTCCAGAGCATTGGTGACGCAGCAATGATGTTTTTTCTTTAGAGCACGATTTCCTTTGTGACGTACGACCATTAACTCGACCTTGGGGCCTCCTACGACGGGGTATAGCGCTGGGTCATTGTAGGGGTTGCCGGCAGAAAAAAGACCACTCGTGTAATTATTGTATCGAATACTTTCGATAATCTTAACGTGTAAAGTCAGCTTCTGTTGGATCGGACCAATAAAATTACGCAAAACATGCAGCCAACGCTTGCACACAGATTCGCAGGTGACTCGTTCATTGATTCCCAAGTACGAGAAAATAAGCAAAAGACCATGAAAGGGCAAGTTTTCCATTTTTGAGAAATTCATAAAAATGATGAAAACACGCCCTTTTCTAGTCTGCTTTGTAGCTACAAAACTTGTAGCAACAAGCTTAAGTATAAATTGAGAAAATTGAAAAGTTCCCGCCATAATGTCTCTGTGCAATCTTGTCTGCAGTCCTGATTTGAAAACTCCTCCGGATTTAGGAGAGATTGCGGAAGCACATAATTTATGCGTTCATAAGCGGTCCCCCAGGTTGAGCCTAAATATACTCTACCTACTTATTTTACGAGCCAGAAATTTTTCCAGGGCTCACTCTGAAACTGTTTAAACCCGCCGTTACTGCTGTTATTTTTCATACGGGCAAATTTTTGTTACTGGTGCAAAGCATAAATATGAAGTGTTTCGTGCATTTGCTATTGTGTGTTGTATTTTAGAATAAAAAAATTTTTTTGATGGCCGAAATTGCTACGAATTATATGCTGCAATTTCTTTGTCTTTACATTAAGGGCGTACGATTTGATGATTTGTTGTACCGAGAAATCGCAGAACACGTGCAAGAACTTGAAAAAGAGCTTCGAAATCAACCCTTTGATATGGATGTTGTGACAGCTACAACGGCCGATTGTGCAAAATTCGCGAATGACGTCATGCGATCGGGCATAACAAAGCGACGCTTATACACGCTCTTAGCCTTTCGGATATTTTAGCCGAAAATATGAAACGCAGAATATAGATATTCGGATTTTATTATATTCATTCAGGAGCTACTTCGAGCTACACTGGCCATGTGGTTCATTACACAATACGTCTAAGCCATTTCCTACCTAATTAGCATGCGCCCATTTTACCAAAACCTAACGGCCCTTTAAAGGGCCAAATTAGCAGTGGGAACCACCATTTTTTCAATCGTTTAGGTACATGTTATGCACACACACAACCATACAATATGTATGTATCACTATTTCATTCCATGGTGGGCGGGGCTTCGTATTCTTCGCCAGTTGGCGTATCGGTGGTAAGCAATCAATTGGCGGGCGGGCGGAGCATATAACACAAAACATAGCTGTATATACATTGTGTTGCACGCTAGGGACGCAGCTTATACTACTCGCGAACTCAAGCACTATACAGAAATCGAAAAATACGACCCTGCGACCAAAGAGGGAGAAGTTTTCACAGAATATATAAACATGTGCCTACGACTGAAGCAGCAGTCGGATGGATGGCCGAAAGGATGTACAATATAAGCAGAAAAAGAAGAATATATTAGGCGATACAATAAAGTTAGGGGTATAAGGTTAGACAGTCAGAAAATTGAGAAAAATTCAGGTATGCGTGCATTAGCTAAACTTATGTTAAATTCTTTTTGGGGAAAATTAGGACAGCGAAACAATTTAACTCAGATTGAATATTTCACCAAGCCGGAAAAACTTGTAAAGTTAATGTTCGACCCTATGAAAAAAGTTAGCACTGTACAGTTTTTAGGCGAGCGCATGGCATGTACAACTTATGTCGTAGAAGACAAATTTCTAGAAGCTCTTAATAACACAAATCCCATAATAGCTTCTTATGTAACAGCTCAAGCTAGACTTATATTGATTTCATATTTAGAAAAATTAGACACACGCGTTATTTATTTCGACACCGATTCGATTATTTATTTAACTCGAAAAACGATAATTACACGCTTCCTATAGGCCGTTACTTGGGTGATATGACCAACAAGCTTAGCGGTTATGGGGACGGGGCTTACACATGTGAATTCGTAGCGGGAGGGCCAAAAATTATGTGTACAGGGTTTCTACTGACGGGAAAAATATTGTAAATCAGACTCATAAAATTCGGGGGTTCCATTTACCGTTCAACGCTATAAAAGAGATCGATTTCGACATAATGAAACAAATGGTCGTTGGTTTTTGTTCCGGAAACGATATCATAAAAACCGTTTTCAAAAAGAAAATTCTGAGGGATAATATGAGAAACTTTTTGCCGCGGTGTACAAAAAGGACTATAGAGTTGTGTATGATAAACGTTCTTTGGTCCCCAATTATTGTACTTCACCATTCGGCTTATGATTGTTGGGTGCACGTGTTACCCTGGTGGAACAGATACGTTGACACGTGTATACCTTTATTATTTTTCTGAAATTTGTTTTGTTTCCCATTTGCATGTTGTGCCTTGTGAGGAGCAAGTGCCGGCGATATGTAGCTGCCTCTGTTTGTTTTCGATTTTGTTTTATTGTACATTCTCAGCTGTACCCCGCGATCCAGGTTACTGGCGCTTGGGGTGAACAGTGTGTGTGGTGAAGTGAAAAGGTGCATGCGCTACCTCCTGAAAAGAGTTCGTGGGCGCACGTATACTTGTTTGACTGGCCGAGTGGTAAATACACACGTTATTTTTACCCTGCGATCACACACTGTCCTAATTCCTTTCTGTACATTGTGCTAAGAATGTTTTTTATATTACCTCGTGGCTGGCGAGCTTCATATGTCCACGTTGTGCCAGCTGGGGTCATGGATGCAGTTAACCCGCATTCATGATGCAGAATTGAAGAAATATTTTTTGTACCAGAAATAACAGCTTTTGATCAAAGTGAGACTTTAGACAATGGAATTGAGTGCTGAAAACTCATTTTTTAAATGTTTTTTCTTTATTTTTTCCTTTTTTCTCTTTTTTTGTCTTATTGATGGATTTTTATTATTTTAGCAAAAAACACGTAAAAGAGCATACTTTCAGCAAAATATAAAAATTTACAAAAATATTACGCAATATTACAAAAATATTTGATAACTGGACAAAAATATTTCACAACTTATCAAAAATTTTTACAACTTGAGAAAAATATTTCACAACTTGACAAAAAATTTTCACAACTTGACGAAACATTTTCACACCTTGACTAAAAATT
Source organism: Mermis nigrescens (assembly GCA_036768485.1). Classification (NCBI taxonomy): domain Eukaryota; kingdom Metazoa; phylum Nematoda; class Enoplea; order Mermithida; family Mermithidae; genus Mermis; species Mermis nigrescens. The sequence continues at coordinate 105,952 of JAVLUZ010000746.1, forward strand.
TCCACAACTTGACAAAACATTTTCACAACTTGACAAAAATATTTCACAAATTGACAAAAAATTTCCACAACTTGACAAAAGTACAATGCTTGAGCATGTAAAAATATTTCACAACTTGAGAAAAATATTTCATAACTTGACAAAAAATTTTCACAACTTGACAGAAATATTTCACTACTTGATGAAAAATTTTCACAACTTGACAAAAACATGTCATACCTTGACAAAAAATTTTCTCAACTTGACAAAAATATTTCACAACTTGACGAAATATTTTCACAACTTGACAAAAAATTTCCGCAACTTGACAAAACATTTTCACAACTTGACAAAAATATTCTACAATTCGACAAAATTTTTTCACAACTTTACAAAAATACATCAATAATTGCTTTTAAACGGCAAAGTTTTCGGTAGAATGCAGGATCATGCATACGCGTGGGAGACGAGACATGCTCCTATGCAGGGTCTACTTCACCTGAATGGAAGGATTCCTGGGAAAAAGCCGAAAATTGATGAAAATTATATTTTTTCGCTTCAATGACTGTAAATTAACGCAGCCTTCATGCTATGTTTAATGCCTATTTTTGAGGCTGGAGGCTGACCCCCAGAATCGTTATGCTATGCATATAAGGATGAAATGCTCAAAAAATCCTAGGAAGAAACTTAAAATTACTGCGAATTTTTTCATGTTATTCTCGCGATTTTATGTCAGCCTTTGAAGATTTGTCATATCGTATTTCTCTTTATTAAAGATGCGAAACAGATCACATTTGCAAAGGTTTAGCATATCCGGTGTATTCGCTGATCTATATGGTGCCTATTTCATTTTTTAGTGTAATTTTGGCAACTTTTCGCGATTAATGTTCTACTGAATTACCGACAGATGAAGCAAAATGAGTTGTACATCACTTATTTAATTGTATTATTGTGTACTTGCTTTCTTCGAATAGTAGATAATTAAGTAACAACAAGACATGCATGAGGGGGCATCTTAGCAAGGAAACTTTCTAGATAAAACTTGGTGAAAAGTACATCCTTATCAGATACATAATTTTTATGCTATTTTTGGCGAAAAATTCATTGACATCTCTAGTTCGGTCACGCTCTGTTATAACAACACTGTAAGACAGATCCATGATATAACAGGCGGCGCGGTGGAAGCCATCCTTACATACCCCTCCTTTCCTGTCCAAACGCTCTATATACTTTAACGTTGCATACTCAGCTTACCTCAGGGTGCAGATTTTAACGTCATCGCCTATGTTATAACACAGGCTGTCCTACAGCGTTGCTCTCCAGAGTCATGGCCATTACTACTCTCGTATTTCATGTTCCCTGCAGGAATACTTACCTACAAACAAGCTCTGCTGGCAAGCAAGAACACTGTTTTTCGACGTTTCTCAATGAGCTTCATGCATCGGCATCGAAAAATTGCAGGAAAAACGAAAAAATTCAGAAAAATATATTTCTGGGCTGGGGGTCTGGCTAGCTGATTCTGATATTGTTGCAATGTAAGTTGGGGTTTACTGACTTCAAATTGGAATCTTGCATTGAAGCAACTTCAATAAAAAAATACTCAATTTAAAATCATAGTCAATGTTGAGACAGTTTTTTGAGTGCCAAAAAGCATGCTTCCTTGATCGTATAAATAACTCTTTTAAATAGGTTAACGCTCCTGTTATTAAGAGGTCACTCACCCTAGACTTACCTAGGACTAGATCAAAAATCCTGTCATTAGGGAGATAACAAAAATGAATAAAAATACATATTTCTGGTAGCCAATAGCATTAGAATTTCGAAAACGTCATTAAGTTCTGCACAAAACTGAAAACCAATTGAAAAAGAACGTATTTTAACATCCAAAAATATGTAAGAAATGCGATCTGTGATATGCGTAACACATGTTATAAAATCGTGAAATCAAGCTTTTATGATAAAATATAGGATCAATACGTGTTCTTTTGCTCCATAAAACATTGCAGTAAAAAAGAGGGTACTGAGAAGATTGCCACATAAGAATTAATGGTCTTACTGTAAACTGTAAAAACAGGCAACGAGATCACGGATCTACATACAGCTTGGTAAAAGTAGGTTTAACTCTTTTTTTAGAAATAGGCTGAGAGTTAACTCTAACCCTATTAACTTTTTTGAAATGGGATGAACCCTAACCCTAATTCTATTGGAATTCACTAACTTTAACAACGCTACGCAGAATATACTTCGATGATTGCGTAATTTAGAGGAAATCTAACAGTTTAGCACATTCTTATGGCTTTTGCGCATATAGTAAAATTTTCCCTAGGTACCTCCTTTTACATTCTTTGGAATAGAGAAATCCAAGTATATTTACCTTTTTTGTTCCATCGGAGCATTTTTTTCTTGCTAGCATTCTATTTTTCTTAGCATGATTTTGTTCTTAAACATTGCATTCTCGTATCAAAAAAAAGACAATCTAAGTGGCCGAAATCGAAGGAAAAAAGCTAAGTAAAAGTTCCATTGGATCGATTTGAAAATTAGCGTAAATATTTTCTCAATGTATTTCAAACCAGAAATGCTCTAAGAAAGTTAAATCCAGAGCTTGCTTAAGCAATTGACATTGAAAGAAAGATAACAACGGTAGTCAGATAATTTGTTCAGTTAAAATTCACGCCAATAAACTTACTAACTTAACGTAAAATCCTACATCGACAGAAACAGAGAGCGAAAGTCAGGCATGACAACAAACACATCAGTGTGTAAAACAAACGCATTGTTGTGTCGGCCGCCAAAAATCGCTTACCATCATATCTGGGCGTGGCGTGAAGGGTTGGAAGTAGACACCCCCCAGAAACCAAAAAACCCACAATAATTAAATTTTTAAAATTTTTCAAAATTTTTTTCGCACTGTTTTGATGCCAATGGATAGTGCTCGATGAGAAAGGTGGAAAAATTGTGTTTTTTAGCCATACCACCATTTTTAAGGCCATTTTTGACCTTTGAAAAATTTTGCATTCCTCCTACCAGAACTTTAGTGCCGCCCGATGCACGAAAAAGCAACGAATATTAGTTGTCCAGCATGATAACATGAGCAATTACGGCCACAAATAAATAATCCGGTCGACGCATCAGTAAATGCAAACAATTCAAAAAAATTTATGATTCGCATACATTCCTAAGATAGACAGACATAAATTTGCGTGGATTTCAACATGAAAAAAATTTTGACGTTAGGGAGATCGTTTTTAAAAAAATGATTGGCCATACACAATGCTCTGAGCGGAAAAATGCTCTTCGGTGTAAACTTTGCACTTGTGCTAGTAACGAAATAGTGGGTATATAAAAACAAAATTACGTAGGATGTGTAACGCTTGGGTAGTGGCGCATTTTAAGCATAATCAGCATGTTCCGCCTACTCAGCGGAGTAGCTAAAGAAATACATTTTTTAAACCCATTACAATAAAACGATCACAGATTAAGAAATATTGTGGTAAAAGAGAAAAAACATTTTAGTTTTCAGACTTTGAAACCCTTTAAATTATGAAACCAATTGGGCTATACAGAAATAAAAATTGAAGTAGGTACGCTTCAGGACACGCTAAGAGTAAAAAAATCGTATACTTTACACTTGTGTGCAACAACCATTGAGTGTAAAGAAATATCAAAGTCAGATTCGTAATCTAAAACCCAAGGACAACATTCAAAACAATTGGCTCTCCACAAATTACTTGATTTATCGGTTTACACTTTACACACTAATTACTAACTCGGTATTGAGTGTAAAGAAATTTAAAAAAACGACTTCGAGTTTTTGAATTATCCATCGATTAAAAAAACCGCAACTCCTGGGTATGTGCCGCTGTTGCTGTGAGGGAGAAACAAAATTCACACTCGCTGTGATAAACATATATGTAGGAAAAAATGGTGGCCAAGTATACTATAGGCGCTACCTTTGATTGAGCTAGAAAAACCTTCGCCAAATACGGGACTGATGATACTGATAAATTTCCATTCATATTAGATGGTTTAGCGTACCAGACTGCAGTATTTTAAGTAATTCGATGAGCCACATTTATTGTAGCACAAGATACCGCAATGCAACAACAATTTCTTAGTGCTTAGAGTGCGCAGCTTTGGTAAAGTAGTAAGTTTTACTTTAAGCTGCGTCGAAACTTTTCAGGAATTTCAGATGAAATATGCGTAAATAGTTTAGAATCCTATATGTTGCAGTAATGCAACAGCAATTTCATAAAGTTTGGAGCGGATGCCTTCAGTATGTAAAATGTAGACACTTATATTCTTTATAGCATTTCTGATGAAATATGCTTCAAAAGCTCAGAATCCTGTGGCACTAATGCAAAGACAACTTCGAAGTGTTTAAAGTGCGCGCCTAAGGCTATATACATAAATTTTACTGAAATACGGCGCCGAATAAAGAATATTTGGTAGAATATGCTAAAAAATGTTTAGAATCCTAAATACTGTGCTACTGCGGCAACAATTGTACGCTGCTATACTAAAACTTTACTGAGTGCTAGTTCCTCGAGTAGGCGTGACTCACAGCTCGTTAAAAGCTTAGTAGCTATGTCTTCTTCAGTGTTCCTCGAGCTGGCGTTGGTTACGCTGTTTTTGCTTACAGTATGTCTAAGCGAAATTCCTTATGCTCGAGAGCTTCTTTAGATTCACTTTCTACACGAACTTCGGCTCATCCGACCAGGCGCGTTAATACACGGTTAGATCCTGATTCCGATCTTTCGCCAGCCAGTTTTCAGGCTGTTCATCACACGTCCTCTGTGGAGGAAACAGATCCTTTGCGATCTAGGCCTGCGTTGAAACTTTCGCGTAATATTGCATCTGTAGCCGGCTCTGATGCCACGCACCAAGCCAAAGCGCTTGATTCTGCTTCCAAAAATCGTCCAGCAGCTCCAGCTCTTGTTCTGCCACCAGCCGAAGCAGTTCTTGCTCTTCGTGTCGCTCTGTTTTGAAGCGACCGGCATCCCCTTTGCCGATTTTTTCAGAAGAGCCTTTGGCAAAACGCCAACTTTGGCATTACGTTCTAGCACTATTGACATCGCTCTTAGAGAGTTTGGTGGCACTTTCGAGTTTCCTACGGTGCGCCGTGAGCGCTATGACCGTGTAGCAGTCCCTGGCTGCATTTTTTCGGTTGCCCCTGTTGTTGACGAGGATTTACGTTTTTGCTTGGAGAAATTAAGAGCCTGGCCTCCGATAAAAGATGAGCGCCTGTGTAAATACATCAAGCAGCACTCGAAATCTCTTTTCTACTTAGTGCGCTTTTAAATCAAGCGGGTAAAGGCCAGCTGGATGTATCTTATGCTTTACGCGCAGCTCGACACCATAGGTGGGCGGCACCAAAGTTCTGAGGGGGTTGCAAGATTTTTTCAAAGGCCAAAAAATTATCTTAAAAGTGGTGGTATGGCGAAAAATACCATTTTTAAACGTTTCTCATCGAGCACTATCCATTGGCATCAAAAAATTGCGGAAAAAACGAAAAAATTTTCAATAATTGTAATCTTGGGGGGATATTTTGATTCCTGGGGGTATTTCGGTTTCTCGGGGGGTGCATACCCCTTAAATCATCCCCCACCCCCACACGCCCAGGTATGCTTGTCACTCTTTGCGGCATTTGTCCTTTGTCTTACAAGATATCTCGTACAACCGCCATTACGAAATTCTTAGCCTGCTTGACATTAAGGCAAAATTTTTGCCGGGGATTTGCTCGAATCCCATCTCTGCCGAGCCTAGGGTGCGATCCATGGATGTTGCTAGCAAACTCTCTCCACCGCCTCTTTTCGGCTCTATTCTTGTCAAACGGCTGAAGAAACGTGGCCACACTGACAGGTCGCTCCAGGAGGCTGTCCGCAATCTTGCTGGCGGTTCGCGTGTTTCTTCTAGACGCGTTCATTTTATTCAGAATGCTAGCTCGTCTTATCGTAGTCGCTTTGTCAGGCAAGAGTTTCGCTTTCACGTCCGTCCAGAACATGATCGAGACAACATGTACTGCGCTTTTAATTATCTTGAGTCTTCTGTGCCTCCGGACTGCGTAGCAGGCAGATTAAGATACTATGTTACAAACTGGAAGCAGATAACTTTCAGATTTCTTGGACATCAGACGTAATTAAGGGCCCTCAGCTCTATCCACCTAAGGAGCTTGTTTTTTCCGCTAAACACAAAAAATCATAAAATCTGAAATTCAACAGCTTTTAAGCAAAAAAGTTATTTTGGAGGTTGATCACCCTTCTTCGATCTTCTGGCTTTCGAGACTGTTTTTTGTGCCCAGAAAAAGTGGCGATTTGCGTCCCGTTATAAACCCCAAAGACTTAAATAGGTTTTTGGAGTATGAACATTTCAAAATGGAAGGCATAAATATGCTGAAGGATATTTTACGGCCTAATGACTTCATGGCTAAGTTAGATCTGCGAGATGATTATTTTCTCTTACCTATCGGTCAAGTGATCAGAATTACCTTTGCTTCCAGTTTTGAAGCAGAATTTTTAAATTTACATGTTTGTTATTCGGCCTCTCTAGCGCCCCCACGTTTTCACAAAAGTTCTGATACCGGTACGCTAAATTGGTATGCGTCTAATCATTTATTTAGACGATATACTTATCATGAATTCATCATATGAGTGTAGTATACCGTGCGTCCCTAGACCCTTATCTTATAGCGTTGTAGTGTTATAAGATAGGCGATGACGTCATAATCTGCTCCCTGAGAAAAAAGCCAAGGAGCAAAGGGCGGGACATGCCCGAGCACGCCCAAGGAGCCATCCAGGGTTAGCCGGGAGGGTCAGGGGGCGCCGATCATTGGGAGGGGGAGGAAATCTCCCTAGGGAGAATATTAATATGGGGAAAAAGTCTGAAGGGGGTTTACCTCAAGATCTAGTGGTCGGACCAGGCTCAAATTTACAGGGTAGGATGATCGTATGCCAAGCATTTTATGTATACAATATGTTCGATCAACCTACAGTATACCAGCATCGGTTTACACTTTTGCATAACTCAAGAAACGCTAGTCAGATTTTGTTCAAATTTTTAGGATATAATGTATATAGGCAAGGCATGCTATGTACAGAATTTCATGCTATGTACAGAATTACAAAATCTCTTGTAGCACTATATTTCAAGAACTATAGGGCAGATTTAGCTCAAATTTTCAGGATAGGATAAATAAATTGTAGCTGCGCTATGTACAAAATTTTAACGCGCAACCTACAGTATGCCAATTACACTACTTTTTTAGATGATGGCGTCAGCGTCCCTAGATCACTATCTTATAGCGTTTTAGTGTTATAAGATAGGAGTCTTGCCCGCCCAGGCACGACCAGGCCTGCCCAGACATGCCCGGGGATGGGGGTGGTGGTTAGATGTGCCCGAACCTGTCCACAGGTTTAACCAGTCCTATATGCCCGTTATACGCAGCAGTCCCTGGAGGGGTGTAGAGAGATCAGTGTAAAGTGTGGGCCAAAAGGCCCCCGTCCAGAAAACCGAAGTGTAAAGTGTAATTTTGTATAAAGTGTTTACACTTTTGTTTTTTAGGAAGAAGAAAACGGGATAAAGAAAGGTAAGACCTGTTGCATGGTCGGCCACCTTGACGTTGGTGGATAAGCTTTCATACTAAGAGCCGACCATTTTTACCTGCATATATTTGCATTAAAAAGTTATGTATTCATAGCCTAGGTCCACGGCCAACTGCATTGCTTAGCAGGTAGACCGCCGTTTTTCACTTTTTTCTTTTTTCTCTATTACAACATTAAACTTTCATACGAATTTACTTTACAATCAATTTCATAATGAACTATCTGTGCATCGCTATGTGTCCATTTAACAGAGTAGTCTGGACGCAGACTTTCCCAAATGTAGTAGAGCAGTCCCTGTTCGTAATTCGTCCAGGCGCGCTCTAGCAAAATCGCAAAGTGCCAAAATCCACGAATTTTTATTTTTACAGTCAAGTTTCTGGCTTGACTGTATTATTCGGCGTCTATTTTCCATTGACCTTTGTGGTGATTGGTAAATCGGTTCCAAAAATATGTGGCTATGCGTACTAAGTCTTTGTTTTCGTAAGTGTGAATGGATCCAAGTTGAGTAAAAAAACGATAAAAGACTCCATAACCGACTGCTCAGTGTAGAAAACTAATGAACAATGACCGCGTTTTCTGTTTTTTCCCTTTATATACTTTTTAATAATGGGGCTTCAAACCAACAGTATATCGTAAATAATATGATCGTCGATACATTTTTCAAAGAAGTTTTCGTAATACTCTTTTGTTTCGTTGCTAAACTCGTGCCAAAGGTTGCATAGTGCTTTAAAATCTTCAGTCTCTATGCATCTTTTCAGTTCATTAACGAATACCTCTTTTATGCGTTTTTCTCTATACGCTTGTCTCATTTTTGTCCAAAAGTACCTCCCTAGTTTTTCTTTGTCTACTCTATCGTACTTGACAAGGTGTCAAGAAATGTGTTTGTAAATACATTCTCCTTTAAATGCCATTTTTATAATGTAGTTTTTAAATACAATAGTCACTGATATTTACAAACAAAGTCCATAAATACTAGTAATCTTGAGTTGATTAAACTCATGTTTTTCTTAAATAAAAAAATGGAAGAAATTAAGGAACAGCCTATTATGGAAATTAAGGAACAGCCAAAACGTCCTATTATGGACGTTAAGGAACAGCCAAAGCATCCTTTTACCGATACTGAAAAGAAGCCGTATGGAAGGGCTATCAGGCCCCCATTGAGCTTTTTGGAAGAAATTTAGAGAGAGCCATGTACCCTCTTATGATTCAGTTAAGTTATTTTTGTCAAAAAGCCTCATCGGAGCGAGAATTTTTCGAAACCAATGGCGGCCGTTGGTACGCTAACATTCAGTTATGCCCCAGATGTTGCGATTTCAACAGGGCAATGCAAGGAGCAGGGCAGCGAGTACTAAAGCGCTACTCTGAGCAGCTGGTCGAGGATGATAAGACCAAGAACTAAAAGTCTATAAATATGACTGCGTTTATTTTTAGCCATTTACATATTTTACAATGGCGTCTCCAGGCGAACTATCGTATCATCACTTCGTTCTAAAGCTAGTCAAAATGGCCAATGCGCGATTCATTCACGTTAGGGATACCCAAAAAATAGGCGCATTCTTTCGGTCATTAATGAGTCCTGAGTGTAAGGCAGAACGAAAGGAGGCCGAGAAAAAGGACGATTTTTGGAATTTTGCTCAGGATTTAAAACGTTGCATCCTACGAAAAGATCTTGAAGAAATGAATGGTCTCTGGCAAGGATTCGATGCAAATGGAAAGAATGTGTTCAAAACATTTATATGATAACTGTATTTTGCATTATAGTAGTAAGGAGACCCCCACGCACGCGCATTTTGGGGGCGCCACACATTATAACATGGGACAATTCTCTCTATCTTTTCTACTTGGGGGCGCCATGCAGGTAGCGTTGGCAAAAGTCCGGGAAAATATAGACTTCCGGACTATAGTCCGGACTACAAACCCAATTTTAAAGACAATCGGACTATGGTCTGGACTGTGATCCATTAAAAAAGACTAGTCCGGACCACAGTCCTTTAATGCTATGTTACTTTGTTGCTTTTATTTCCCATCAAATTTTATCCAGTTTGCCACAAACTTTATCAGTGTATTTATTCAGTTAACAAACAACAATCATATTGGTATCACTTGTATCAATGAAAAATAAATCGGAATTATATTTTTAAAAAATTTCTTTTTCTATTCGATTATCACTTCAATTGTAACGGTTTTTCTCCAAAATCAAACTCATACGGCTGAAAACGCGTCCGTCTTAACAGCCCCACTAATAATCCCAACAGCCCCCCAGTCCCAAGAGCCCCACCAATAATCCCAACAGCCCCACCAGTCCCAAGAGCCCCACCAATTTCCAGCAGTTCCACCGTTCCAGCGGTCCTACCGTTCTAACAGTCGAACTGTCCTAAGCACACATAAGCGTGGGGGAAGGAATATTTAGAGTTTAACTTCCCAACCCGAAATTCTGGAAAACCTCCAAATTATGCTAGACCCCCGGAATTCTATTTTTAGCTTATTTCTTGGTCACTTTAACCCACCAGACCCACAGAATTTGTTCGGTGCCAATGTTGGTTCCAACTGCCCCACTGTTATAATCATATATGCGCAGCACGACCGGTCTGGAAACGGAGTATTGAGCCAAAAATTGACCTCAAAACTGGTATGAATGTTAAAATAGCGTAAAAACTACGCTAATCCACATTTTGTGGCTATTTCAAAGCAGATTAGCGTAAAAGTTTTGATTTTCATTCAATTTTAACACTTATCTGTCCTTTTTTCACTAGAACATTTGTCATTTTTTTCTGGCATTGTAGAGTAGATCATGATGAGCAGGGATCCATTCTTGCGAGATGACTCAAATGAGGCAAAATCCTGGATTGCGCACAAATGCTGAAGCTTCAATTCTGGCAGGTCTACCAGTTTTTCAGGGAGACTTATTCTGAAAATGTAAACCTGCACACTCGTTTATGGTCTCGATGAAATATACGAATTCAGAAAATAGTCAAAAAAATATCTTTCATAAAAAATAAATATTGCCCGATTTTATTATATCGTATAATAGCGATTGCAGTAATGGTGAGACTGCTGGGATTACTGGTAGGGCTGTTGGAACGGTGGGGCTGTTGGGACTGGTGGTTCGGTTAGGATTGGTGGGGTTGTTGTGATTAATGGTGGGGCTGTTGGAACCGTGAGGCTGTTGGGACTGGCAGGGCTGTTGGGATTTTTGGTGAGGCTGTTGAAACGGTGGGGCTGTTGGGACGGTCGGGCTGTTGGAACTGGTGAGGCTGTTGAGACATTACCCATGCACGCGCAGGTTAGGGAGGGGTCTGCTGGGGGTTTTTACCCCCCTCCCCAGATCCGTGCTGACCCCCAGAATGGCCAAAAAGTGCCACTGACCCCCCATAAATTTTTTTGTTTCAATAAATTTTTTTGAAAAGCTCTGCAAAAAAGTAACTTGTGATAAAAATGTATTGGAGGTTGTTTTTTTCACATAAATTATCATCAGAATTGACCTTTGAGAGACCTTTTTGCTTAAAAGAGGGAAATTTTGAATTATTCTGAAAAATTTTTGTTGAAAAAGTTGTTTCAATGGATGCGCGACATCAAGAAACATCATGCAAATGGACCATTTTTATCGCTTTTTTTATGTTTGAAAAAAATTTGACCTTGACCCCCAGAATTTCTAAGCTGTACATGTGTAGTTTTAGTAGGTGCATCTGTCATTTTTTATGAATTTTAACAGCGTTTTTCTTGAATTAAAATGAAGCAAGTTTTTTCGTAGTTTTGCATTTTGTGTTGTTAGGTAATGTATCAACTGACTTCTAAATGTTTGGGACTGGTTCATATTTAAAGAAAGTGTATTTTTGGCCTATTGGCAGTCATATAAAATAATAATAATGCTTTATTCAAATCCGTAGGTACAATACAATGTTAAGAATAATACACAACGTTTTGACAGTTATACCTACCGTCGTCGTCAGGCTCTTACAGAATATAAGAAGTTGTGAGCACCGTCAAAACGTTGCGTATTATTCTTAACATTGTATTGTACCTATGGGTTTGAATAAAGCATTATTATTATTTTATGTGACTGCCAATAGGCCAAAAATACACTTTCTTTAGATAGGTAATGTATCGTTTGTGTTATTTGTCAGTGATATCCCTCTGAAATAATACACCCTTTGATTCTTACAACCAATCGAAAGAAGCATTTGTTTCTCCTGTTTAACCACAATGATGCCATATTCCAGACATCACACGTTTCTGTGAATATTTAATGCCGTTTTGTTTACAAAGTTGTCAATCAAAGCAGCTGTTGTAATAATTTTTACATTTTTCATGCCACAATTTCATGCCCATTGGTACAAGTCTAAACTTGTGACTTTTTCTTTTTAGACAAATTTTACTGATATCATTTTTATGTAAAAAGCTCTAAACTGCTAATTTTCCTCAGCTCTCCCTCAGACCCCTCTAGGGGCTGTTATATTAGTCCTGCCATCAAAGATCCATGTGGGCTTGGGCGATTTACGCCCTTCTTTTTAGCAATACAAATTGCTGCACAAAAAATATTTTTATCTGGATCTGGATCTGTATCTGAATCTTTTTAAATTTTGATCTGGCAAAACGATCTGGATCTGGATTTGGTTATTTTCTGATCTGGTTATCTGATCTGGATCTGGATCTGCCAGAAAATTTGAACCCGATCTTTATCTGGATCTGGATCTGGGTAAAAATCTGCATCTTTTACATCACTACCGCCCCTTTAACAAGTGAGGCATAATGGGAGAAAGTCGCCTGAAAAGAAATTCACTTTTTCTTTCCTGATCTCCATATCAGTCATTTAAGGTCGGTTGGTCGGTGGGCGACCCGTAAGTGGAAATGTGCATCCCTTGCAAATACCTTTGTTTTCATCTTTATTATACATATACAAAATAATCATGAATGTAGCCGAATTTTTAGTTTGATATCTTCCAAGCTCTACTGTAAGAAGCGCTACACAACAAAAAGCGCATGAATAACTTAAGAGAAACATAAATCTACAGTAATAACACTAAATAATATTTTGTGAATTAAAGATCAACTTGAGGATCATAGTCCGTAGTCCGGACCATGATCCTAAAAAAGACTACAATCCGGTAGGGCACTACACTTTCAAAAAGGACCAGTCCTTACAGTCCGAGGATCATAAGGATCAGTCCTGGACCGTGATCCGGCAGTCAGCGAATCCGGACTTTTGCCAGCGCTACATGCAGGTGTTTGCCTTCGGCTACCCCCGCGAAAAGAAAAAAGTGTGGGATAGAGGGAATCAAACCATGAACAAAGCAAAGAACAGTCCAACGCATAACCACATGCGCGATTTGAGATGTTTCTGGGAAGTTAAAGTGATTTATAAGGCGGATGAGTCTACCTAAGTCATTCCAAAAATGTAGTTTTATGATAGTTTTTCCGAACTCAAAAGGCACAGGTTTATCTTGATCACTCTCAATGTTCACTTAAATTGTATTGAATGATTTTTTGAGCACAGGTATATAATGTGGACTAATATATGAGTGATTAACAATATACATATACTGCTTTCCTTCTATATTCACAACCTGCAGAATTTGTGCAAAAATATTTCCAACAATTTGAAGCTCAAGTATATCACAATATACATAAAAGTTATGCATTCCACCTAGCATGTCAAGCAAATGGTGCGCAACTATGTTCAATTCTATCCTAACGATATAATCTATATTGCTAAGCTGGCTCTCTATAAATCTATACATTATTGCTTTGTAAGCTTCACACTTTGAATATATTCAGAACTTATTGACAGATGACAAAATTTTCTATTTTCATCATACTTTATGCCAATGTATTGCATGTAATCAAATTTATCTATTGAGCTAATCGTTTTATTCCATTCCTGATAGCTTGAATGAGGTCGTGTATATTTAAATACCTTGCTCGAAGTATAAGCAATTTTTGTTGCACGTTGTTTTTTATATCATAAAATTGAATCATATTCTGCTCCTCGGAAACATTGTGCCATGTATTTGCATAAATTATTTCTACTAAACCAACCCCACCACTCACCGTTGACACAATTTGTCTAGGCAGATTGGTAACAAATGTGGCTGCAGTATTTGTTTCTTGTGAATTGCTTGGAAGAGTAAGGTAAAATTGTTTCATATCCATGTTTACAACTTAAGTTTATTAAAGTATTTATAGATTTTTTCATTTTGCATTGATGTGACAATTTTCTTAAATGAAATACCTTGTGCACAGCAAGCTGAAAATAGATGCATGTGGCCGCATGAAATGCTAAATATGCCTTGAACTTTGGCATTATTGTATGTGTAAGCTTTTGCATTATGCTGTATATACTCTTTGAGCTCAAATGGGTTTCGTCCGTAGCTGTCAAAATAGTCACATTGTCCTTTGTGATTAAAATAGAGGGCAACCCAGTGGGAGCCAGGTTTATTGCTATCATCTGGGTTCCTCCAAGGGCAGCAGGGTAAGTTTTAACGCGAGGTACAAGGTCTAATGGGAAAACACCTAAAAATGTACGATTTTGAAAAGCAGCTTTAGGGATTTCAATTATTTCAATAGTATTCATGTTTTATGCATTATAATCATGAAAAGTGTGACAGTTTTTGTCAATCATTATCTAATTGTCAGATTCAGCATATATAATAATTTCGACACCTGAATCGGGCAAATTACCACTGAATTTTATATGAATGCTGGTTGTACCCTCGTGGATTAAATCCCAATGCCCACTATCATCTTCATCAGGAGTCAGGTCGAACATGAAAAAACAGTGACTTGTTTTAAATTCCTCTCTGCTAATAAAATTACTTTCACACCCTAAATCTAATGCTTCAAACATTTGATGAAAAGCTTGTTGGTATCTATCATGATGTTTAAATGAAATGCTGAGTGGGTAAACAGGAAATGTTACATCACCACATGTTACTTTTACATCATTTATATTAAAAGGCCTGAAATTAAATGGCGATTTTTCTATATTACCTCGATATGCACTGCCTTCAACACATGCAAATACAATACGCCGAGGCTGACCAGTAAACAATGTATAATTAGGCGTTGTCTTGCTGGATTTGATAAATGCAAGTTGGTCATAGCCACTCTCCTTATGGGATATTTTGCAGTACACGATTGCATTGTTTGTTCAAGTGCTAGATTTACACTGTCCAAAACCTCAACTTTTCGAATGAAAAATTTCATTTTTAGGACCTGTATTTCTAAATTTAAATCCTCAAAGCACTGCAAAACAAAAGCATTGCTATTTCTATGTAATTCTAGCCGAAAATCGGTAAAATCAAGCAATTATCTGTCTTGTGCAAACATGCCAATGTGCAGTGGAGCTAAAACTTCTACAATGTTTTCATCCTTAAACATTTTTGACCGCTTTTTGAATGCTTCATTGTCTTTGTGTCAACATCACCTCCACCTTCATGAAAGTACAAGGCTGTCTGTAAGTGAGAATGATTTGCATCATATCCAAAATTAAGCTCGGTTTCAAAATAAGCCCTGTAGGCGTATTTGTCAGAGCTGTCAAAAACTAATTGACCTCCTAAAAAGCACTTTACTTGCTTGAAAAAAAGTTTTATCAATGAGATTGATAGGCGCATAGTCGGGTATTGCTGCCCCTGCAGCAACCACTGGTTTCATTATTCTTAGTAAAATATAAATGTGGTTTTTGCTAAGTTGCAAGTAATGTGGGTCAGTTGGTATTGGAAATTCATATGGTCCTTCATTTGTAATTAGATGCGTTGGCTGGATTTTGTGCCAGAAGCCTTGTTTTATCACTACTTGGGTAGGAGGGACCGTGAAAAGGTCAAGTTCGGTTTTTGTACTTATACTTGATTTTATGTCTATGAGAGCCATTATTTTTGTTTAGTATTGAGAAAGGCATCATTTGTATTAGTATTTATAGACTTTGGGCGGCTAGAAAGCCCTTCCCCTTGCTGCAGAGCTTTAGAGGCTTCATCAAAAAATTGTGCAGCTTCTCGCATTGAGTGTTCCTTGGTTGACTGAAAAAGATTGTTTTCCTTGCGCCAAATCAGCTGCTATATTTGAACCTGCCATAAAAGCATGTTTCCCATTTTTCTTACCAATTGATTGTAAAACAGGGATGGCCATTCGAAAAGCGAACGGAAAAAGATGCCTAGACCAACACCCAGCTGGTATGGGATGCCTTTAAACCCCTCCATAGCCCGCCTGCCCAGTGTGAGTACTGAAGCCCAAAAATTGTAATTGTCTGAATGAAATTGGACATGCATTTTTGTGAATTGCTACCTCAAAGTAATAAGAGTATTTATAGACTTTCTTCCCAATCAAAATCTATGTCAGTCCGAGCTGCTGCAAAAGGTGCCTTCCTTGTTTATTGCCAATGCTTTCAATTGGAACATTCATACAATTGAGTGCTTTTAGTAATTCTATTGTACCTGGGTGTTTGCTTATATTTTTGCTCACGGGCTAAATCATGCACTATATCTGTGACATTAGAACCATAAATTTCTTGGCCATCAATTACAAGCTGTCCAATAGGGGAAATTTCGATATTTGGACTGCTGTGAATGCAGTGTAAGAGCATTTATGCTTTCTGATACTGCGATTTTTGAATGTCTTCAAGAATTTCCACATCATTAGCAATTCGACTTTCTATGATATTTGCTTAATAAGGTTGTTTTTTCTTTTCCTGTAATTGCATAAATCTACCAACAAGCTGATTATATTTCATAAGCCTAACATCAGGTGGTGCACTCTTATCAGTTAGAACTTTTGCATCTCCTTGTCTAGAGTGTCAAGTAAGCTATCAACAGGTTTCCTTTGTTTAGTCAGTTCACTAGGTAGTAGCATTATTTTTTCTGTGTGCTTCATTTTCTACCTGATATTGCATCAGCTAATAGACTGCCAATTATTGAAACTATGTGAGTGAGTAATGAAGGAAGAAACCCACCGTTCTGTAATATAATGTCTTTTCTTTGCTTTGTTGTTGCCTGCTTATTGTTTGCTAGATATCTAATTTGATTCTGGTACCTTCTAAGTGTGTTGGTGTCTTTTTCTAAGAAAGGAATATTACCGTTTAAAAAGTTATGAGCACAATCACATATGCAAAGAATCTGATCCTTGCTAGTATTTATAAGCGCGTTTCTCTGAGGTTTCTTTGCAATGCTTAGCACATGTAAACAAGTTATATTCCGTTTCAGTCGTTTTGGAGCCATCTTAAATTTTCATCTGATATTTTCATTAGTATTTATAGACTTTGGTACATAAATAGATGGATGTTTATTGAATATATTCGTTTTTAGCCTATGAGTGTCCATAATATTTTGTGTTAAATCGATGAAAAGATGACCATGAGGTTGAGAAGTCGCATCTGAATAAGCTTCTATAAAATATTTTTGATTGTTAGAGGATTAAGCTGTCGAGATAAAACTTGTGCCTGTAATTGATCAGCAGGATTTTTAAGTAGCACAATATAATCAGAATTTATGCGAGAAGTGTGCAGGTCACCAAAAAATAGGTTTTGCACTATGTGAATGACACTGACATTCCAGTGGTGATAACCTCGTGTAAATAATTGTATGATTTGCCCATTGCCTTTACTTTCCTGCATCATATCATCAAGTATAAGTAGTTGAGGCGTTAGGCTTGTCTCTTTAAGTCTTTTAAGGATTTTGGCAACGCTGATCTTCTGTAAAGCACCACCAAATTTTTGCGATTTTTGTGTCAATTAGTCTTTCACAATTTTCTAAAAGTTGTTTCACAAACGTTGTTTTATCTGATTTTGCAGGGCCTGAAACAATGCATGTAAAGGATGCTCTAAAATCATTTTCGCTGTTCATAAAACTTCAGTTCTCTCTTTTTTAATTCTGTACTAAACTTATTTAGCCAATTTTTGAATTTGACTTTGTATGTCCCTTTACCAATATTTATAGCTTTTGCAACTCGCTTATGCATTTCAGCCTCAGGTTCAGCTACTTGGAGCTCCTTTCTATAAAATGCTCCAATTATTGGCTCTCCTATTAAATCCTCCAATCTGTATGTTTTAGGGCAACTGTCTGACACCTCTTTAATGCAAAACAGCTCATCGGTATATGTGTGCTTGCTTGCAAACCCGCTTTCAGTGAAGTTATTCTCACAAGTTGTCCAATAGGTAGTGCTGCTTCTGGTTTACATGGCATTTTGATTTTTCAGCATAAATGCTAATAATTCTCCTGTATTTCCAGAATTTACATCATTTGGCGCTATTTTATTTAGGCATCTGTGGGGTGTGTTATTGTAGCTCTCAATTATGCTTTTATGTACCTTTGTCCAATTTTCATTTGAATAGTATGTCATGTATCGCATAAGCTTGTCACGGAATGTTTGATGAAATTGTTCCACAAAATTAGCTTTCATCTAAGGACTGCTTGTCAATATATGCTTGATTTTGTATAATTTTAACAATTTGTTAAACCCACCTTTAAATTCATTGCCATGATCAGTTCGCACTGACTGGGAGTGCTAAGCTATAATATTTTTTCAAATGCTTGTGATGCAGATTTGCTTTTTATTAGTCATTCCTTTCCATAAGCCTTACGAGAAAAAATATCAATGACCGTCAAAATATATCGATTTTATAATTTTTGTTACTAAATTCTTTAAGATCAAGAAGATCTACATCCCACAAGAGATTAGGGCCTGAAACTATGATTGCCCGTCTAAGAAATCGCTTTCTCACAGGTTTTTGCAATTGATAAGTAAACTCTTTAGACAAAAATTCTCTAACTCCTTTATTTGATGCTTTGCTTACTTTTTGCAGTTTATTAGTACCTGAAAATGATCCCGGCTTGCTCACCTCTGTCCACTGTCTTTAATGCTTCCATTGTTTATGAGTATATAGAAAAAGGATTTGTTAAATAGTATTCATAGCCCCACCAAATGCACTTAGTCTAGAATGTTGTCTTTCTGAACAAAACCTCATCAAGTTTGTAAAATATATCATCTTGATCTTTGCAATTATTATCATTCAGTGAAAAGAAAATGCATGTATTTCATACATATATAATAGTTCTAAATAGCATAGTAGATACATGAATGAATAGATTAAAATTTAAAAAGTACAAACTTGCAACAGAACAAACTTCTAAAAATATTCATTTTACATTGTATACTTAAGCATGTAAAACTTATTCCAAATTTTACAAAAAGTTTTCCAAATTTTACAGAAAATATTCCGAACTTTACAAAAAATTTTCTAAACTTTACAAACTTTTGTGCCCACTTGTCAATGTCTGACCCACACCACGGGGAGGTTGGCACGATGGTGGGTCATTTTCAGTTGATATTTTTACTCACAACTTCAAGACTCCTGACCACGTGCCCATGTAAGTAGGATATCAGGCACCTTGTTATTGTGCATGAGAGAAGCTGAAATTGATTTAAAGTTTATATTTCTAGCAGGACTGTTGTTATTCCATCAGGTAGAACCTTTCTTTTAAGATACAGGTATGGAAGTCCCTGCTTTTCTTGTATGTATGTCCATATTTGATTATCAGGTTGCATGCAGAAACCAATATTTCTCCCACCTTGAGGTTCCTGATTTTGCAAGACATTGCTGTATTGTTCAAAGCTGAGCTTGTTTATTTTTCATCAAGCCTTTACTGCTAGCTTTGATTTTGTTAGTTTCCTCATCTACAGCAATGTATGTTTTAGCTGCTGAACAACACATTGCTGTTCCTCTGAATTCCTCTTTTAGCAGCCCTGGAGTTCTTTTGGTTTCCTTTGATGTTACAAACCAATATGGATGTATGTTTTCGAACTCCTGCCTTCTTTCTGGCTTAACTATATCCAATAAATTTTCTGCAGAGAGTCCCAAGTAAATGCTATCTGTATCGGTCTGCATACACTGATAATCTGTCTTATCAAAATATTTCAATTATATATCATGAAATTCTAACATGCGAATTTCAGCCCAATTATACACTGAAAGGCCAACTACAATGGGCAGATCTAAAGTTATTCCTTTCTTACGTGTACTTCATAGCAGTTATTAGTAATGTGTTTTATTTTCTTAATATAAGGACTCAGGCTGCATTCAGCTGCTTTTTCATAGTCAGCATAAAGTAAATTATATGTTGTTCCTTGTTTGTAAGAGTTTTGCCATAACCTGTGTTTCCAATCAGCTTGAATGTATCAGCAATCATAGCAAGTTCTGGATCTTCATCCCCTTCCTAGCCTATGCTTTGTGACTGTATGTCGGAATTTTTCAAATGGTCTTGCTCTATCTATTGTATTACCTCGTGTATTTTATCCAATTCAAGGCCATGATTAATTAAAAATCTGATCATTTCTGTAGATAAGATGATACTTTTCCAAAATAGCTACTTATCAGATTTGGGGGGCTTTTTCAGTAAATCTATTTGTACAGCATATTCGTTCATGAAAGACCCAATGTCTTCCCTACTAATTTCAGCATGCTTTATAATTGGTGGAAAGTCAGCATAAAGATCTTTTAAATGATCAGGAGTTGAAATATCTACTTTGGCAAAGCCAAAAACAGATCCATCAGAATAGCCTGAATCATTTCCTTAGTGCTAACCCAAATTTTTGAATAAAAATGTCTGACGTTTTGGGTTTTTAAGTTCTGTACGTAGCTCATGCCATTGACACTCTCACATAGTAATGATTGTATCCCAATGATTTTATGTAAGCTTCATTCTCATTAATCCAGTTTTTGAGCCTCCTCTGAATCAATGTCTTTGTTGCGGGTGCCTGCTAAGCAATTGTGGCCATGCCAGAAACGGCCTTAAAACTCGTAGACTGTATTTTCAGTAAAAAAGACATCAACTGGTAAGCATCTAAGGCCCACAACTTTTTCTTTTCCATTCCTAAAATGCTGTATTAAATGATTTATCCTTTGACTTTCATATTCGGAAAATTCAGTCGATACTGGCTTGGCAGAAGGGATGTTATGAAATATATAATTCTTCTCAGGAACCCAGTATCAAAATAGCCTACTGGCGTGTCCATAGATTGTGCCCATAAATATAGTGCATTAAAATCGAAGGCCAATTATTGCTTTAACTGGTTTGCTGGGATTGTTGCGGATATTTGTTTTATCTTTTATCGCAAGGCGTGTCATGACCATAGAAAGGCCTCCTCTCATGCTTGATTTAGAGTATAGTATACATCTTTAGAGTAGGATGCAAAGAGCGCAAATTGGGTTTCTGGAATACTTCTGAAAAGGTAGCGTTCTGTGATGCCCGGAAGTGACATTGCCTCTCTAAAAATATCAATTCTAAATCTGTCCCAGTACAGCTGGGCCATAGTATATACAAGCTTCTAAGAAAGGTACAACATCTCTTAGATTGTAAAATATGAGGTAATCCCTTAAAAGTTCTCATATTGCATTGTTTCCAGTAAATTTGACATTGTTTGTAATCTTCCATGCTTATACATTCTTCTTTTAAGGTGCTGTAAAATGCTTCAGGAGGCAACTTGGATTCAGATAACATGAAAAGAATCTAAATATTCATAAGGGAATTTTGCTTTAACAAGGCTTGCTTTATATGCTTTCATAAATGCATCTAAGCTAAAACCTGGGGCTACATAGGTACTGATGTCTAGAAATTTGAAAAGATGTGTAGAATAGGCAGAGTGTTGTGCCATTTCTCAGAATGGCTTTTGGCCATTTATTATGTTGGGGATCCTTACACACTTGCTGTATTAGCGCTGGGAACAAGATGCGTTTGATTAAATTCAGGTCATACTTGCCTGAGTTGAAGCCAAGGCAAATTGAGTGCAGTACCTGTGTAATTTAGTTCTCAGTAAATCCAAATATTCAGGAACCCTTTTTCGCGCCTTACATCCCTATCTTCATGGTCTGCAATGTAGGCGATCTGATTTTGAATCTTTTGATTGAGGGCTTTAAAGATGTCTTGAAAGTATGGTAAGAGTAGGGCGCTTTGCGCCTGCTGAATTTTCAAGATGCTGTAGTAATTGTATGATCACTTGATCAGGATCCTCATTTATGAAACACATTGGTTCAAATCCTGGCATTTGTGTTTACTGCTCATGAAATGGGTTGATGCTGTAATATAGACTGTAGTTTATCTGAACCTTTAACTTCTTTTTTTTTAATTAAAAATTGCCTCAAAGTCATATACAGCCAGATAAGGACAAAAATGATTTTCCTATTGGAATTTCAAGATCAGTCAGTTCTTCAAAAACAGTTTTCATCGAGTTGAAATACTCCACCTGGAAATTTGTGCCTTGTCTCACCCTGATTACAATGATGTTTAGCATGTTCATTTAAGCATTCAGACATTTTGAATAATCTGCTGCACATGATACACAGGTATCGCTTTGCATTTGATCGAGATTTATGATATTGCTATAGTGGGCTAGACCAGAAGCAGTCATTGAAATATCTAAATTTGACAGTTTGTCATATTTCTAATCACGTTTTTCCAACAAACAGCTGTTTGCTTGTCAGCATCGATATGAAAACGCTGAATATCTACTTCAAAGCATTTTCTATTTTTCCAAATCAGTGTATGGAACACCATCAAAATTTTCAGTGTTTGCTTGAATATTTTATTTTGACAATACTGTACAAAAAGTCTATAAACTGCATCCGGTTCAAAATTTTCAAAAAGACATTGTGCTAAGCAACGGAAAAAGCAGAGATTGTCATTAAACTTGTGTCTGGTGCTATCTTGTGTCATGTGCAATGTATACCTTTGATTTGTTACTTCTATCGGAAGTGAAATATTAGTGCAACCAGCAACACAATTTTTCTGAGGAGTTACAAAAATTCTACATCCGTTTTAGCCTGGAAACCCCATTTTGTATCTGGGTGGCGGGAATTTTTCCTCAATATCGATTTCCTGAAGCTTTTCTGCTAAACGTTTCACATCATCACTGTTTTTGATTAGAACTGGCTTTCCAAGAAGAGTGAGTATTTTGGCAAACCTAATGCTGCATCCATACGGAATGCCTCTTTTTCATTATTGAAAATATCACTATGCATATTTAAAAATAATCACCAGTTCCCCAGCGATAATTATAAGAGTCATCTAGCACATCATTTATGCTTTTGGTTGTTATATCAAATTCCAGTACTTTCTGACTTCCTCCTAAACATTGTCAGGGTACTCGGACAAATTTTCTGCAAGAAGACTGTCCTCAGGCATTACTGAAGTTTGAACAGGCTCAGCCTTTTTTAATTCGGGTCCTGGATTGAAAGCTTTTACTAGTAAGCATGATTTCATAAGTCTAAAATGACGAAATTACACAATTTGTTTCAAAAGCAAAACTATTCGTCTTTCAGCAAATTTTTCCGTCTCGGATTTTAAAGCTATACATTGTGAGTCCTTGTCGATGCATCATATTTTCTGATTTCAATTTGATGTATATTAAAAGCCCGTGTGCTTTGCCATAAAACAAAGCTTTCCAGCTCATTATTCAAAAATTTGGCGGTCAGATAAATCTGAAATTGGACTTAGTGAAGTGCAAGCCTAGCCCTTTTTCCAAGTAAGGTCATTAAACATGTCAAGTTCTTGAAAGTTAGAAAATAATTTTGACAACTTCGAGACTCAGTTTTAATTGCTTTAGCATTTAAATTATTTAAGGGGATTATTAGTCATCAGTGTGCCTAATATCACGTGTTTATTATTCTAGTTTAGATTCCTCTGGTAGGACGGCAGTAGTATACCCTGCTTCCCTGGGGCGCAATGCTTAAGCATAGGCAATGCTTAAGCATAGGCAAAGGGGGTAAAATCTTACTCCCTGGCCCAAAATCGAAGTCCCGCCAGTGAGCAAATGGGTTGTTAACCTGCCCGTAAGCCTAAGGAGTGCCTGGGGACCACTAATAAGGCTAGGGGTCCTGAAAAGGGGGTTCCTCCGCATTTTATCGATTTTTTTACAGTATGAGTTGGTTCCAGTACAACTTGTTCCGAAACAAAGGCAAAATAAGTTGCATAGTCCGAGAAAACCAGTGTGAAGTGCAATTATAAAGACCAGAGTGTAAATCGTGGGGGAACCGGCCTAGCCCATACGTCCACCTGGGGAGCAACGTTATAACATATACAGTGTTATAACATAGGCGTAGGTGCGCCCTGGCCTGCCTGGACATGCCCGGGGTTCGGGGGTGATGGCAAAACCTGCCCTGATCCGGCAGTAGGTCTAAGGGTCCTGAAGAGCAGGGGTTCTACAGTAACAGCTGGTTTGGGCTGGCTTTCAGAAACAAAGGCAATATATGTTGTGGGTGAGGGTAAGACAGTATTGTTGTATTCAGGGGGATGACCAGTGTAAGTGTAGCCTGGAGGCCCCGCTTCCGAAACCAGGGGGAGGGTTCCGAAAACAGAGAGTGTAAAGTGTTTACACTTTTGTTTTAGGAAGAAAAGCGGGACAAAGAAAGGTGAGTACCCGTTCGCGGTTAGCAGGCTTGACAATGCCGAACGGGCTTAAGCTGCCAGTGCTGTCAACCAATAGATAACCATTTTTTACACTTTTTTCTTTATTACAATGTCAAACTTTCATACGAATTTATAATACAATTAATTTCATAATCAACTATCTGTGCATCGCTATGTATCCATTTTGCCTTGTATTCCGGCTTCATTCCTCCCCAAATATAGTAGAACAGTCCTTCTTCATAATTTGTCCAGGCTCGCTCTAACGAAATCATAAAATGCCAAAAACCGCGAATTTTTCTTTTACCAGTCAAATTTCACAAGCTGCCTCCAGTCAAATTTCTGGCTTGACTGTATAATTCTGCGTCTATTTTCCATTGACCCTTGTGGTGATCGGTGAATCGGTTCCAAAAATATGTGGCTATGCGTACCAAGTCTTTGTTTTCATAAGTGTGAATGGATCCAAGCTGAGTACAAAAAACGATAAAGGACTCCATAACCGACTGCTCAGTGTAGAAAAATAATCAACAATGATCTCGTCTCCTGTTTTTTCCCTTTATATACTTTTTTTACCCTAACAGTATATCGTAAATAATATGATCGTCAATACATTTTTCAAAGAAGTTTTCGTAATACTCTTTTGTTTCGTTGCTAAACTCGTGCCATAGGTTGCATAGTGCTTTTAAATCTTCAGTCTCTATGCATCTTTTCAGTTCATTAACGAATACCTCCTTAATGCGTTTTTCTCTATACGCTTGTCTCATTTTTGGCCAAAAGTACCTCCCTAGTTTTTCTTTGTCTACTCTACCGTACTCGACAAGGTGTAAAGAAATGTGTTTGTAAATACATTCTCCTTTGGATGCCATTTTTTATAATGCGGTTTTTAAATACAATACTCACTGATATTTATAAACAAAGTCTATAAATACTAGTAATCTTGGGTTGATTAAACTTATGTTTTTCTTAAATTAAAAAAATGGAGGAAATTAAGGAACAGCCTATTATGGAAATTAAGGAACAGCCAAAACGTCCTATTATGGACGTTAAGGAGCAGTTAAAACGTCCTTGTACTGATACGGAAAAAAAGCCGTATGGGAGGTCTATCAGGCCCCCCATTGAGCTTTTTGGTAGAAATTTAGAGAGAGCCATGTACCCTCTTATGATTCAGTTATGTTATTTTTGTCAAAAAGCCTCATCGGAGCGAGAATTTTTTGAAACCAATGGCGGCCGTTGGTACGCTAACATTCAGTTATGCCCCAGATGTTGCGATTTCAACAGGGCAATGCAAGAAGCAGGGCAGAGAGTATTGAAGCGCTACTCTGAGCAGCTGGTCGAGGATGATAAGACCAAGACCTAAAAGTCTATAAATATGACTGCATTTTATTTTTAGCCATTTACATATTTAAGAATGGCGTCTCCAGGCGAACTATCGTATCATCACTTCGTTCTAAAGCTAGTCGAAATGGCCAATGCGCGATTCATTCACGTTAGGGATACCCAAAAAATAGGCGCATTCTTTTGGTCATTAATGAGTCCTGAGTTTAAGGCAGAACGAAAGGAGGCCGAGAAAAAGGACGCCTTTTGGAATTTTGCTCAGGATTTAAAACGCTGCATCCTACAAAAAGATCTTGAGGAAATGTATGGTCTCTGGCAAGGATTCGATGCAAATGGAAAGAATATGTT
This sequence comes from Mermis nigrescens, assembly GCA_036768485.1. Taxonomy (NCBI): domain Eukaryota; kingdom Metazoa; phylum Nematoda; class Enoplea; order Mermithida; family Mermithidae; genus Mermis; species Mermis nigrescens. The sequence continues at coordinate 131,597 of JAVLUZ010000746.1, forward strand.
CGAGCATTTATATGATAACTGTATTTTGCATTATGTTCGCTGTTGTTTAGTATAAATATTCGTAATAACTAATAAAATGAAATAAAAAAATGGAAAAAGTGTTAAAGCAAATATATTACGACCCTCAAACGGGGTATAGTAGCGTGGAACAGCTATATGAGAGGGCTAAAAAAGTAAAACCAAAAATAGAACGGTCCTACGTGAAAGAATGGTTGGAAAAGCAGCCCACCTACACATTACACAAACCCGCCCTCAAGCGGTATTCTCGAAATAAAGTGTTAGTAAGTAGCATTGATGAGCAATGGCAATGTGATATTGTAGATTTGCAGTCTTTAAGCAAGTTTAACGATAATTTTAAGTATCTCTTGAATTGCATAGACATTTTTTCAAAATACGCATGGTCTGTTCCTCTAAAATCCAAAAGTTCAAAAGATGTTCTGACCACTTTTCGAAGCATTTTGCATTCATCAAATCGAAAACCGTACAAGCTGCAAACAGACGCAGGGACCGAATTTACAAACAAGGAGTTCCAGAAATTTCTAAAATCTGAATCTATCGATTTTTTCACGACCAGAAGCGAAACAAAAGCTAGCGTAGTTGAACGTTTTAATCGCACGCTTAAAGAACGTATGTGGCGGTACTTCACCAAGAGCAATTCGTATAAATTTATTGACGTATTACCCGACTTGATGAAAAATTATAATCACTCCAAGCATCGTACGATAGGTACAACGCCAGCTAATGTGACCGTAAAAAATGAGACGGAAATTTTGAATAGAGCATTTAGGATTGATAAACAGAACGTTGTCTTTAAATTTAATATTGGCGATAAAGTCCGACTGAGTAAAGTTAAGCGCACTTTTGAAAAAGGATTTTGGCCTAACTGGACAGAGGAGTTTTTCGTAATTAAAGAAAGATATGCTCGAACCCCACCCGTCTATGTTTTAGAAGACCAAATGGGCGAAAGAGTCGAGGGTATTTTTTATGAGCCTGAACTGCAAAAAATTGAAACAAAAACTGACGATTTGTACGTAATTGAAAAGATTTTGAAAACGCGTAAGAAAGGCAATAAAACTGATTATCTAGTACGGTGGCGAGGGTACCCAGAAAAGTTTGATTCCTGGGTTTCAGATGTAATAAAGCTATAAATATGTATATGTCACTCATATATTTAGAAGAAAAAAACATGGATGATTTTTCAACAGGACCAAACGATTTTTATTTTTATTTTGAGTCGACAGACTCTAACGTCACTAGACACGAAGGCGAGTACGTTTTTTATTTATTAAAACCCCTAAGCTTCCAAAATGAGTGGGAGGTAGCTGTTACGCAAATTATATGTCAATCGCCTTTCACCCATGAAAATAAAATTTACTACACTAGGGCAGACGAGCCAAAGAGTGGCTTAAATGCTCTGAACTTCCCAAACGATTGGTTTCGTATGGGCTTACATGAATTCACAAAAGCGTGGAACAATGCAATACCAGAGCATTCCAAAAATGCTTTTAACTTGGATATAGATAAGGAAGGATATGCGATTTTAAATATAAACAAAACGCAAATAAGATTCAGTGATGAGGTTTTAGCTGATGCACTTGGGTTTCAGATTAATAAAAGATATCCAGCAAGTATCCCTAAAGAAATTGTAAAAATCAGAGGCGAGCATAAAATTAAGATTCCAAGACCAGTTTTTCATTTAGAAACAGACTTTATCGTGCCTATAAGCTACGGGTCTCATAACAGGCAAATACTTTGCACGGATGTGTTTTCACCCTTGAGAGGTTTAGTGAATTACAATTATGCTATGCCATCTTATCATCGTATTCTTAAAAGTTATATATCATCTATAAGTTTGAATATAAAAGATATAAGTAATAATTCTTTCAACATTTACGATCCATTAATTATAAAATTCCATTTTCAACGAGCCAGTATTTTATAAGGCTATAAATATGAGAATACACATGCGAAATTTTAAATAAAAGTACGCATTCAATCATGTATCAGCCGTTTTCAGTTTTATCAAGCAGAGCATTGCCTGGCTTTTCAACTGAAGCCAGTGTAATAATTGAACCAAAACGTAAAAGAAGACCTGTTCAGGTTGGGACAGGTAAGCGCAAAAAGTCTATAAATAGGAGCCCAAAAGCACGTAAAAAGAATATAAAAAAATCAACAACAACAAAACTTTCTACAAATTTTGCATTACGCAACTCAAAATATGTCAAAAAATAAATCTATTGAATTTGATGTAATTGGAGAAAACGAGATAGAGTTCTTTCCAATTAATCCGCTCATATCGGGCGAACCTATACAGTTTGATGTGCCTGAAACTTTCACTCAAATGACCGATCCAAATTTTTTACTAAAAATTCGAGCCAAAATTATCGAAGCGGACGGCTCAGCTCTGAAAGCTGATGCGCGCGTAGGTCCTGTAAATTTAACTTTACACTCGCTTTTTAAAGATATTGTGCTTAAGGCGAACGGTACAATAATTAATCAGGCAACTTCAACATATCCATATCGCGCATACATAGAAACAGTATACACGTACTCTTCGGCCGCTAAAAAAGGAGCAGTGGGAGTCCCTCAGATGTATTACAAAGATAAGGCAGATAAATTTAATGGTGTAGTTAAAGATATGAACCCTGGATTCGACAAACGTTGTGACAAGTTTGCCAAAGGAGCCGAGGTAGATATGGCTGGACGATTGCATTTAGATCTTCTACTGCAAAATAAATTAATCATTCCAGGAATCAGATTTTCGCTCACGTTCTTTCCGTCTTCAACTGAGTTTCATTTATTGTCAGGCACAGCTCTTCCAAAAGAACGATTATCAGTCACCAAAATAGTTCTAAAAGTTAGGCGAGTCAATTTGCAAAGTAGTGCTATACTTTCAATCGAACGTTCATTGCAACATAAACCAGTAAATTATAATGTAAATCATGCTATAGTTCGTACTATGCAATTATTAGTAGGACAAACACATTTAACGAATTTTGTTCTACATAATGGGCAGATTCCGCGTTTAATCATTGTGACGCTTGTAGAAACGCTTTCTTTTACTGGTCATTATGCAAATAATCCGTTTTTGTTTAATCTTAAAAAATGCGTTTGGGCTCAAGTTGATGTTAATGGGAGACAGTATCCTCCCCTACCGTATAACCCGAATGATTCTATGATCGAACCGTACCTAAATTCTCTGAGAATGGTTCAAAAACTATATGCGGATACGGACACGGGCATAACGCTCGACGATTTTCAAGCAAGGGGGTATCAAATACTGCCCTTCGATATGAACCCAGACGAGGGTGTTCGGACAAATGGCGTCGTAACTTTTACTGCTCAATGGCCCATAAACAGCATCAATGACAGTTGCACGTTGCTTTTTTATTTATTATTCGATAATATTATAAGTATTGATGCTCGTAGGAACATTATTCTTGATTTTATACCCTAAAATGTATGCAAATCAGTTAAGTTCAATAGTAAATACGGACAAGGTTGCATCACGTTATTTCACGGGAGTATTTTCATGCGACCGAATATTATCTGAGCGATTTTCGAATACTGAAAAATTCTTTGTTATCGTAAACACGGCTTCGTCGACGCATAAAGGTCAGCATTGGGTACTGTTTTACAAATCATCAAATTCGGCTAAAATTATATTTTTTGACAGTTTGGCTAAAACCCCATTGTACTACAGCAAATGCTTAGAAGACGCAGTAAATTATTTTTCTAGTTTCACAAAGTATCCAGGTCAGTTCCTGTGTGTTGAGCAGAGGTTACAAGGAGACACAAGCAAAACGTGCGGGTTGTACTGCTTATATTTTTCTCGCGAACTATGTAGACAAAAATCTATAAATAGTATAATGGCTAAATTTTCGAGCAATAAGTCTGACAACGATAATCAGATTTACGATTGGTTCAAGAAATGTTTTCATACAAAAATACCCATTTGCACTTCAAGTCAAACGTGTATGTGCTATAGAGAATGGAGCAAATAAAAGAAGATAGCATAAAGTATCTTCGATCGCCTGCTAATTTTGTAATTGCAGGAGCAACAGGAAGCGGAAAAACATGTTTTCTACTAAAATTATTGAAAGAATGGCCTTTTAAACCAGAGAGAAATAAAATTTTATATTTTTACAATGTATGGCAACCACTTTTCGAAGAATTTTTGAGTACATTTCCGAACATTTCGTTCGTACAAGGACTTCGAATGGACGTAATCGAAAGCGAATGGTACGACGAGCCAGGAAAAGTCAACGTTTGCGTTTGCGATGATCTTGCCGACGTTGCGGTCAAAAGCGACGCGTTTGCTAGTCTTTTTACGGTCTTAGGCCATCACAAAAACATGATAAATTTCTTTATCACTCAGAATCCATTTTTTAGAGGCCCTCTTTCAACAACCATCAACCGGAATTGTCATTATTTTATCTTAACTAAAACGCCTCATTTGAATGTCTTAGACGTCTTGAGTAATCAATTATACGGCTCAAGGGGGCCATTAAAGCAGGCTTATATTAAAACAATGAAGGAAAAACCCTATAACTATTTACTGATTGATGTATTTTCTGATAAAATCGAAAAACAGACTGCGATCTAGTATTTTTTCGGATGAAACACCTATGATTATTTGGCGAAGCTTATAAATATGTAAAAAATGTAAGTTTTTGAAAAAATTATGAATTCTAAAGCTCAACGAGAAATTACTGTGAGCGAACCATATTTTTGCTTACTGGGGGATAAAAATACAAAGAAAAGTTTACGCGACTTATTAATTAATCAAGCACCCCCGGAATTTTTTTCCGTGTTAACTCAAGCCGCTCGTCATCTTTTGAACGGCACTTTTTGCGCGGAAAATTCAGCTTTTTGCGAACAGTTTGAAGCTAGTTTGTACTTGCTTGCATTACCAGAAACTAACAAAAAAGATAAACAGAAAATTTTGGAAACCGAATCTTTTGAATTTATTTTTCAACTTTACACTTCTCCTAAAAAAGCATTAAAAAATGAACGTCCGTAAAATGTATGTAGTTCCGACAGAGTTTTTCGATTCTTTGATGAGAAAAGCTGAAATTACTGACGACCCATTACTCACTGCCCAAGTTGACGTCGAAGAATCTAAAGAAAACATTTTGAGCAAAAAAGGCGATCCGGATGTAAAGTTAGCTGAATATGCGAATATTATGCAAAAGCAGGTAGTGCTAGAAGATCAGCGTCAAAAACAGCATCAAGTGGCGCCACAGACTACTAAAAACGAGGCAGACCGCCTACACAAAAACAAACCTTCTCTCGAGTTTGGATCAGGAGTTCCAAAAAAACGAGGCAGACCGCCTTTAAAAAAGACTTCGTTGCTCGATAATTTTTATATGTATGAACCCTATGGTATAGACGAACAAACGATGAAAAAGTGCATTGAGCGTGGTAAAATATGAATGAATTACTAACCCGTGAAAATATGTTTTAAATACACTTTAGAGCTTCAGTTTAAAGCGGTAAGCGTTCCGTAGATATTTGCGAAAATGCAGATTTGTAACTTAATTGCGAGCACAGACACTAAATGCGCATTAAATTTGAACGATATCGCAGACAAAAACATTTAGCTTGTAAAGTACAGGCCCGACAAATTTTCTGGGCCTTAGTTTGGCGTTCGAAAATCCTAAATCTACAGTACTGCTGTTTAAATCCGGGAAATTGGTTTGTACTGGAACGAAGACTGAAGATGACACCAGAAAAAGCACTAACAAAAGCAATACATATATGCGATATTAAAACTGCTTCTACAGAAATTAAAATTCATAATTATGTAGCCACTGGAAACGTAGAGTTTCGTTGTTAATTTGCATGAAATCTGTACGCTAAATGTAAACCTAATTACTTTTACGAGCCTGAAATTTTTCCGGCTTTAAAGTACAAAATTAATAATGTTGCTATTAACATTTTTGCAACAGGAAAAATACGTAATATATGGTTCAAAGTTTAAATGCGATTCCTTGTTTAGAGCTGATTTAATGACTCGTAGTCTGTTAGAAATATGTAAATAAAAGGAGGGGGCCAAATGAAATTTGTCATTTTTTCAAAAATGCCGGCTACGATTGAGACCTCATTTTGTCTCTCTGAAACTTTCAATGCTGAACATATCAGCGTCAAAATTATTCACCATTTTTTATTCGTCGAAGCAATTCGATTTGATGGAATTAAGGGCATTAACTACACGAAATATTTGCTTTAAAACCTGCAAAAAAACTGCGCGCTAATTACGAGTTGGAAAATTTGAAGGCGTTTTACGCCAAAAATATGGTTAGAGTTGGCACATCGGCCAAGCTCGACGACGAAATTGGGCTCAAAATCGATAAAAACTTAGCACGAGCTAAAAAATCGAAACCGAAGGAAAAGAAACAGGGATTACGCTTGTATGAAGAACTTGCTAAGCAAGCAGCAAAAAGCGCTGAACAAATGCTCAAAGACTACGCATTTCTTCATGCCTCATGATTAAATTTGTTTGTTATTGTTTTTCTTGTTGTGTAATAGCTCTTTTTTTAATAAAGCGAAATAAAAATAAAAGAGTCAGTGTGACTAATAGAGCTATACAGCTTGCGATTTCATTCGAAATAAGATTCAAATCTTCTTTATGCCTACATTTCATATCGTTTTCCAAACATCTGCCTTCAATTTTCATGCCGTTAAAATGCTCGTCAATTTTTAAGCATTCTTTACAAAATGGTGTAAACTTCATAGACTGCACTCGGTTGTAAAGTTTTTCCAATCAGGAACTTGCAAATTGCAGCTGTTTTTTAAAAACTATCGATCGTGCGTTTCGGGAGTAATTGCATGCAATCGGTTAAATTATAGCACATGGCCTTAGTTTCATTAATTTTGGGCATTTGTCACAGTTAGAAATAGAAGCAGTGACAATCATTTTTCAAATCGCATTACGTAGGTACGTGCGTTTATAGACGTATGCACGCATAGTGTTCCGAAACCAGCTTGTTTCGGAACCATGTGTTGCGTGTGATGACGCAATAGCGTGCGAGTCCGAACACGTGCTTCGGCACAGCGCCAACACGCGCGCATCTATGCACGTCCTCTGTACCGCTATTACGCCTCAATGACGCAATGGCGGGCAAGTCCAGAACACGTGCGCGCTTGGCACCGCGCCAGCACATGGCACTATAAATAGAGGGGGCTCGCCACTTTTTTATCATTCTGCCATAAATTAGCATTTTCGATGGCGGCTCATTTCGAAATCGAAGGCGCAACAGTTATTCTATTTGAAAAACCGGGTCGTCCCAGCAATTATCGACGCCCTTAATTAATCGATCTACCTTGCAAACGCTCGTCAACAGCCGATTTTGGGTCGGCGACTCAAAAATCACATCATTTATTTTCAGAGAACTATCTAAAATTATCGAAGAGCGCTCAAAAGAATTTTGGATCCTCCGAATTTTGGAACGCGCTTCTGGGCGATGATTTTTTCGACCAATCTGGCGCCGGACCTCGCCCAATCACGGATTTTTACGATTTGGGCGAAGAGTCTCGATTACGAGTCAAGCGATTTAATTCCGAGGCGATTAGCTACAGCATCCGATTCAGAAACATCGCGGAAATTACGCCTGATATTCTTCCAAATATTTTAACGAATATCCTGGCTCAGCATCTGGAAAACCGGAACGCGCGGGATCGAATCGGCGTCGGAAATCCGCCACCCGAGCTTAGATCGAGCCGTTTTAGTCCCGTTTACGCCAAAAATCGCGATGACGGCCGATAAAATTTTGAGCGTCATCGAAAAATTCAGCAATCGAATCGAGAATTCGCTTTCGACCAAGAAATGCACTTTAAATTAGTTATCGTAGAAGAACCCAGAGGAGGAGCCGCGGTATTCATGAATCGACAAATACCCGAATCGTTAACTGGGACGAATGGTTCAAAAAGCATACAGGCCCTCACGGCGGCTGCTTTATCCAGGTATGAGGAATATTTTTTCTATAAAATTAAGTTCTTGAAAAATGCCTTCTGCACGAGAAAAGAAATTTTGTATTCGATTTCTACTGAAAAGCTTCGAAAAAAGATACGTTTAACAAAAAGAGCGAAAAATGAAAAATTTTGACATAATTATGGGAAAAGATTTGTTTTGCAACCGCCGTCTAAGACATATATTTTTAAATATCTAAAATAAAATAGATAGATAAATAATTAAATATATAAATAAATAAATAAATAAAGCACTTAGCTAAAAATAATTAACTAAGTTAATATATAATTAGGTATGAAAAGAATTGGATAAATAAATAGCAAATTAATAAATAGAAGCAAATTTATGATTTTGTAATTTTTGTATAACAAAATCATGATAAATAAATAAATGATAAATAATGGGTAAATAGTAAAAAAATAAACATGCAGATATATAGATAAATAAAAATAAGTAAAGATATAGGTAGTTAAATATTATATTAAATAATTTAATATAATTAATTGAATAAATAAATAGATAGAAATAATAATAAGATTTTTAAATGGACGGTAAAATATACAAATAGATAGATATATAAAATACTATGCAAATAAATGAATAAATAGATAAAATAAGTAATACTACAAATAGATAAATATTAAATAAATAAAATAGAATCAAATTTATTATTTCACATTCTATAAAACAATCTATTCTAGATCATGAACGACGACAATCTCTGTTTGGCCCGCGCTATCGTCGTCTCAAAAGCACGCCTAGACAAGCACCCAAAATGGGATATGATTCGTCAGAGCTGCAAAAGATATGCAAAGGCGATTAGCTTACGATTTAATGGAAAAAACTGGTTTGGGCACTTTCGCAGAAAAATGCGGCTTGGAAGAAGCGAAAAGAATTCAGGTATGAAAACAATATTCTTTTCCTTTGTATTTTATATATCTTTCACGTATTACATGCAATTTATATTACGTCAGCAGGGATGGGAAAACCATCGTAGAAAGTTATAAATATTTCAAGAAATCCAGTATTTTTTGGAGGAGCGGTCATCCTTCCCCTCACCACTATTTTTTTACTGCTGCTTATAAATTTACGCATTTTTCAGGAGCATTTGGCTCCCGAATACCAGATCAAGATCTTCTCGGAGGACGCGTTCAACGCTCTGATCTACCAAGGCCCTGAAGCCGACAAAATCCTGCATCTCTATCTGCATGACGAGCATTTCGACGTCATTACAAAAAATGCCGGCTTTCATGGGCCGTTCGTATTTTTGCGAAAAATGCAACAAGGGGTACAGCAACGCCGAAGACCATAAATGCCTCAAAGCCGGCTGCCCCTGCTGCCAAAAAGAAGCGCCCTGCGCCGTCGAGCGATGGATCAAATGCCCATACTGCAATCGGTAATAGAATAAATAAAGGAATAAATAAAAAATAAATGAATAAATAAATAAATAAATTAATTAATAAATAAATAATAATCAAACAATAAATAAATAAATATATAAATGAATAAATAAATGAATAAATAAATAAATAATCAAATAAATATCGAATAAATAAATAATTAAATAAATAAATAAAAATTAAATAAATAAATAAATAAATAAATAAATAAATAAATAAATAAATGAATAAATAAATAAATAAATAAATAAATAAATAAATATAATAAATAAATAATATAAATAGATAAGTAAATAATTAAATAAATATTAAATAAATAAATAAATAAATAAATAAATAAATAATAAATAAATAAATGAATAAATAAATAAATAAATATAATAAATAATAATTAAATAGATAAATAATAAATAAATAAATAAAAAATTAAATAAATAAATAAATAAATAAATAAATAAATAAATAAATAAATAAATGAATTAATATAAATATTAAATAAATAAATAAATAAATAAATAAATAAATAAATAAATAAATAAATAAATAAATAAATAAATAAATAAATAAATAAATAAATAAATAAATAAATGAGTATTAAATGAATAAATAATTAAATAAATAAATGACTAAATAAATAAATAAATAAATAAATAAATAAATAAATAAATAAATAAATAAATAAATAAATAAATAAATAAATAAATAAATAAATGACTTGACTCTTGTTATACAACATGCATTATGCTTGGATTTCGATGTTTTCTCATGGTTTTGATATTTTTCATAATTTTCAGCCTTTTTCCAAGCCAGTCATGCTTCATCAATCATACGATGGGCGAGCTCTAGTGCGGAAAAAACGGAAGGTCCAAAAAACAAGCTCGGTATGCAGTCGCCTGAAACGATGCCGAAAATTGCAAGCCAGCTGATTCAGACTTCTCACGCTAAGCGCCATAAATGCTTCCAGGTCTTTTGCCGAACATGCAACGCCGTAGTCGACAAGGAAGGCCACGAATGCTACATTAAGGTAATTTAAAAATAACCGCTTTAAACATATTTTCAGTTCTGGGGGTTGGGCTCACCCTTGGCTTTTATCGTATTGTTGTCTAAATAACCTTTCTTTCAGGTAAATAAATTATATGCATTTTCTTATTTGTTGGGTATTTTTAGACCATCAAGGATGGCAGCAAAAAGGAAGAGAAGTGACCCGTTTTCATCTTCTTCGATTTCGAGACGAGCCAGGACACTAAAATGGGCGAAAACGATTACGGTACAATATTCAAGCACGTTCCCAATTGCTGCATCGCGTATCGCCTCTGCGACGCATGCAAAGATCGCGATTTGGGCACATGCGACGAATGCGGCGTCAATCGACACATTTTCCTGGGCGACAAATGCCAAACCGATTTTGGCAAATGGCTGTTCTCCCAGGAAAACCGAGGGGCGACAGCCATCGCTCATAACGCCAAAGGGTTCGACGCCCAGTTTTTGCTCGACTATTTGCACGAGACCCGTAGCTTACAGGCACGATAAAGTCTGTTTCTAAATGAAAAACTGGTCTTGGAATCTTAATTTTATGCTCGCCTCTGATTTTTACAATTTCTTTAGGGATACTTGCTGGATATTTTTTATTAATCTGAAACCCAAGTGCATCAGCTAAAACCTCATCACTGAATCTTATTTGCGTTTTGTTTATATTTAAAATCGCATATCCTTCCTTATCTATATCCAAGTTAAAAGCATTTTTGGAATGCTCTGGCATTGCATTGTTCCACGCTTTTGTGAATTCATGTAAGCCCATACGAAACCAATCGTTTGGGAAGTTCAGAGCATTAAAGCCACTCTTTGGCTCATCTGCCCTAGTGTAGTAAATTTTATTTTCATGGGTGAAAGGCGATTGACATATAATTTGCGTAACAGCTACCTCCCACTCATTTTGGAAGCTTAGGGGTTTTAATAAATAAAAAACGTACTCGCCTTCGTGTTTACTGACGTTAGAGTCAGTCGACTCTCGACTCAAAATAAAAATAAAAATCGTTTGGTCATGTTGAAAAATCATCCATGTTTTTTTTCTTCTAAATATATGAGTGACATATACATATTTATAGCTTTATTACATCTGAAACCCAGGAATCAAACTTTTCTGGGTACCCTCGCCACCATACGTGGGCAGCAAGAAAATTCTGGGGGGGGTCCAAGATTATTTGAAGGTCAAAAAATGGCCTTAAAAATGGTGATATGGCGATAAAAACACCATTTTTCGACGTTTCTCATCAAGCACTATCCATTGGCTTCAAAAAATTGCGAGAAAAAACGAAAAAAATTTTCAAAAATTGATTTCTGGGGGGGTCTTTTGATTTCTGGGGGGGGCTTTGTTTCTGGGGGGTCCAGACCCCCCAGATCCCCCCACGCCCATGTGTGCTCGCCACCGTACTAAATAATCAGTTTTATTGCCTTTCTTACGCGTTTTCAAAATCTTTTCAATCACGTACAAATCGTCAGTTTTTGTTTCAATTTTTTGCAGTTCGGGCTCATAAAAAATACCCTCGACTCTTTCGCCCATTTGGTCTTCTAAAACATAGACGGGTGGGGTTCGAGCATATCTTTCTTTAATTACGAAAAACTCCTCAGTCCAGTTGGGCCAAAATCCTTTTTCAAAAGTGCGCTTAACTTTACTCAGTCGGACTTTATCGCCAATATTAAATTTAAAGACAACGTTCTGTTTATCAATCCTAAATGCTCTATTCAAAATTTCCGTCTCATTTTTTACGGTCACATTAGCTGGCGTTGTACCGATCGTACGATGCTTCGAGTGATTATAATTTTTCATCAAGTCGGGTAATACGTCAATAAATTTATACGAATTGCTCTTGGTGAAGTACCGCCACATACGTTCTTTAAGCGTGCGATTAAAACGTTCAACTACGCTAGCTTTTGTTTCGCTTCTGGTCGTGAAAAAATCGATAGATTCAGATTTTAGAAATTTCTGGAACTCCTTGTTTGTAAATTCGGTCCCTGCGTCTGTTTGCAGCTTGTACGGTTTTCGATTAGATGAATTTAAAATGCTTTGAAAAGCGGTCAGAACATCTTTTGAACTTTTGGATTTTAGAGGAACAGACCATGCGTATTTTGAAAAAATGTCTATGCAATTCAAGAGATACTTGAAATTATCGTTAAACTTGCTTAAAGACTGCAGATCTACAATATCAGCATTGCCATTGCTCATCAATGCTACTTACTAGCACTTTATTCCGAGAATACCGCTTGAGGGCGGGTTTGTGTAATGTATAGGTGGGCTGCTTTTCCAACCATTCTTTCACGTAGGACCGTGTCTATTTTTGGCTTTACTTTTTTAGCCCTCTCATATAGCTGTTCCACGCTACTATACCCCGTTTGAGGGTCGTAATATATTTGCTTTAACACTTTTTCCATTTTTTTATTTCATTTTATTAGTTATAACGAATATTTATACTAAACAACAGCGAACATAATGCAAAATACAGTTATCATATAAATGCTCGAACATATTCTTTCCATTTGCATCGAATCCTTGCCAGAGACCATACATTTCCTCAAGATCTTTTTGTAGGATGCAGCGTTTTAAATCCTGAGCAAAATTCCAGAAGGCGTCCTTTTTCTCGGCCTCCTTCCGTTCTGCCTTAAACTCAGGACTCATTAATGACCAAAAGAATGCGCCTATTTTTTGGGTATCCCTAACGTGAATGAATCGCGCATTGGCCATTTCGACTAGCTTTAGAACGAAGTGATGATACGATAGTTCGCCTGGAGACGCCATTGTTAAATATGCAAATGGCTAAAAATAAAATGCAGGTCATATTTATAGACTTTTAGTTAGCAGGCTTGGTCTTATCATCCTCGACCAGCTGCTCAGAGTAGCGCTTTAATACTCTCTGCCCTGCTTCTTGCATTGCCCTGTTGAAATCGCAACATCTGGGGCATAACTGAATGTTAGCGTACCAACGGCCGCCATTGGTTTCCAAAAATTCTCGCTCCGAAGATGCTTTTTGACAAAAATAACATAACTGAATCATAAGAGGGTACATGGCTCTCTCTAAATTTCTACCAAAAAGCTCAATGGGTGGCCTGATAGACCTCCCATACGGCTTTTTTCCGTATCAGTACAAGGACGTTTTAACTGCTCCTTAACGTCCATAATAGGACGTTTTGGCTGTTCCTTAATTTCCATAATAGGCTGTTCCTTAATTTCCTCCATTTTTTTGATTTAAGAAAAACATAAGTTTAATCAACCCAAGATTACTAGTATTTATAGACTTTGTTTATAAATATCAGTGAGTATTGTATTTAAAAACCACATTATAAAAAATGGCATCCAAAGGAGAAAGTATTTACAAACACATTTCTTTACACCTTGTCAAGTACGGTAGAGTAGACAAAGAAAAACTAGGGAGGTACTTTTGGCCAAAAATGAGACAAGCGTATAGAGAAAAACGCATTAAAAGAGGTATTCGTTAATGAACTGAAAAGATGCATAGAGACTGAAGATTTAAAAGCACTATGCAACCTATGGCACGAGTTTAGCAACGAAACAAAAGAGTATTACGAAAACTTCTTTGAAAAATGTATTGACGATCATATTATTTACGATATACTGTTAGGGTAAAAAAAGTATATAAAGGGAAAAAACAGGAGACGAGGTCATTGTTGATTATTTTTCTACACTGAGCAGTCGGTTATGGAGTCCTTTATCGTTTTTTGTACTCAGCTTGGATCCATTCACACTTATGAAAACAAAGACTTGGTACGCATAGCCACATATTTTTGGAACCGATTCACCGATCACCACAAGGGTCAATGGAAAATAGACGCAGAATTATACAGTCAAGCCAGAAATTTGACTGGAAAAAGAAAAATTCGCGGATTTTGGCACTTTGCGATTTCGCTAGAGCGAGCCTGGACAAATTACGAAGAAGGACTGTTCTACTATATTTGGGAAGGAATGAAGCCGGAATACAAGGCCAAATGGATACATAGCGATGCACAGATAGTTGATTATGAAATTAATTGTATTATAAATTCGTATGAAAGTTTGACGTTGTAATAAAGAAAAAGAAAAAAGTGAAAAACGGTTCGGAAACCGGAGATTGAACTTGTAGTCTAGACCCACGGTCTCCCTGCTCATTACTTGAGTAGGCCGTAGACCTAGACTATGAATACATAATTTTAGATAAGTGAAATAAAAACGGTCGGGTCTTAGTTCGCCACCGAGTGGCTTAAGCCCGCTGCGCCTACGACAAGGCGCCCGACCATGCAACAGGTCTTACCTTTCTTCATCCCGTTTTCTTCTTCCTAAAAAACAAAAAATACACTTTACACTAGTAATACACTTTACACTGATTGAAATTGGGCAGGTGCCCCCGTTTCCGAAACCCCTTTGAGGCCTTTAGGCACGTCTGGGCTGGGCCGGCACCCCCAAACTACAACAATACTCTCTTACCCCTCACCTACAACATATATTGCCTTTGTTTCGGAACAAGTTGTACCGAAACCAGCTGTTACTGTAGAACCCCCTTTTTCAGGACCCCTTAAATCTACATGACGGCGTCTGAGCAGGTTCGGGCACGTTTACCACCATCCCCAACCCCGGGCATGTCCATGCAGGCCAGACCCCTATCTTATAACACTACAACGCTATAAGATATGAGTCTAGGGTGGCAACTGAAAAAGCAGTGTAATCGGCATACTGTAGGTTGCGCGCTAAAATTTTTTTACATATCATATTTCACCTACCATACTCTGAAAATTTGAGCCTAATCCTATTGTTGCTTCTTGAGTTACGCAAAAGTGTAAACTGATGCTGGTATACTGTAGGCTG
This sequence comes from Mermis nigrescens, assembly GCA_036768485.1. Classification (NCBI taxonomy): domain Eukaryota; kingdom Metazoa; phylum Nematoda; class Enoplea; order Mermithida; family Mermithidae; genus Mermis; species Mermis nigrescens. The sequence continues at coordinate 146,820 of JAVLUZ010000746.1, forward strand.
CGCGCTGAAATTCTGTGCATAGCATACGTAACATACACTTAACACACTCTGAAAATTTGAGCCCGGTCCGACCACTAGATCTCGAGGTAAACACTCTTCAGATTTTTCCCCCATGGGAAAATTCTCCCTACGAGAGATTTCATCCCCCCTCCCAATGCTCGGCGCCCCCTGACCCTCCTGGCTGACCCCAGATGGCTCCTTGGGCGTGCTCGGGCATGTCACGCCCTTGCTCCCTGGCTTTTTTCTCAGGGAGCAGATTATGACGTCATTGCCTATCTTATAACACTACAACGCTATAAGATAAGGTTCTAGGGTGGCACGGTATACTACTGACGTGTTTATTAACCGATTTAATTTCTTATCAACATCAAATTGCTCTTTCAATATACCACACACTTAATCCTCAGTGGTTTCATAAATGATTATGACAAGCACGCCATCTTGTTAATTGCGGATCTAGTATGCAATTCTACCACCCAGCATTTTTCAGGCCGATCCATATAAGCTACAGCAACCAAACTTTACAAGGAGATAGCTATAAGCCTATTGTACTAATCTGGCAAAATTGATTAACTTACGGTGTAAACTTACTGCTTTAAAAAAATTAAGAAAAAAATTACTGTACTTTACTTTAAACTTACTTTAAACTTACTTTTTCTCAAACTTTTTTTAATGTAGGATATTGATTGAGTTACAAAAACTGCTTTGTTTGAAACCCACAGAATCATTTACGATTTTTAAATGCCGTTTGTACGAAGTAGTACAAACATAGAGGAAGAAAAGGAAACAGAAAGAAGAAATAGAAAATAAAATAAAGATAAAGCATTTGTATACTAAAGGAGTACAAAAAGTGTAAAGCAGTAAGTTTACACCGTAACTTGATCAATTTTGCTAGATCAGTACAATAGGCTTATAGCTATCTCCTTGTAAAGTTTGGTTACTGTAGCTTATATTGATCGGCTAAAAACGCTGGGGGTAAATTGCATCTAGATCTGGCAGGAAATAATCAGGAGTAATCATAAAATGAAAGCAAACATAAGGAAGAAAAGGAAACAGAAAGAATAAATAGAAAATAAAAGAAAAGATAAAGCATTTTGTTACTGAAGGATTACTGAAAGACGCGACAAACAACGAATGCATTATCTTAAAACGAATTATAAAACGAGAAATAACATTGATCGATTTGCGAATGAGACCAAGTAAAACCCTAATTATAAATTTTTTCATCGCCTAACTCTACTGTTGTATCACAAGCTCTTCTTACGCGCCTCCAATCCATCCACCCTGACAAAACGGAGTAAACCACAAACTGAAGTTTGAAACGCAAAACGGCATTGTAAAGCAAACTTTAAAGCTCTTATTTTTCTGGAATATCAAAACGGCGCAATCATGATTTCAATTCGATCAGTGAAACATGATCTAACTTCACTTTTATAAAGAGCAAAAATAGCAACGTTAACCAATTTATTCAAGCAGATTGAACGAAATTTGTTCAAATTTTCGCAATGGTCATTTCATGATAATTTTACATCGGATTCGGTGAGTGGATCAATGCATGCGAAAGTCGAAGTCTAATTGTGATCAAGCATGCACATCGGAGTCTAGTGGTTCGCTTAGGTTTGAATGACTTTTGTTTGACCAATTCATCCGGCTTAAATTGAAGAGAAAATAAGCTATAGTCTGTTTCATTTATCACGAGAGCTTTTCCAGCAAATATTTTCTCTGAGGCTACAGTAACTCTATCTTCCCTACTCACTTTAAGTCATATAGAGATCATTGTAGGTACATAGGAAGGAGGAGTTTTTCGATGAAATTTCATACGGCATAATTTATTCTCGTCTTCCAGCAGATCTTGCAACATGCTTATGGAATTCGCATATTCAGCTTGTCATAAATCGGCCATTAAACACAATAGACCAGCATTTTCAACACCGCCCAAAACTTCCGCTTAGCGTAGTAGTAAAACGTCCGATAGTCGTCGAAGCAGCAGGGGTTCGATTCCTTCTGCAGCATTTTTATTTTTTTCCGCAAAAGTCCTTGAAATCGACCAGAAATTATGGATTAGCATAGTTTTCACGATAATTTAGCATTTATAGTAGATTTCACGCCGGTTTGCTTCAAAAGAGCTCCGGGAGATTCCGGGATAACAAAATTGAAGGGCTTTATTAGCTCGTTGACAAAGTGGAATACTTTTGTGTTTTCAACTTATAGTCTGTATCATTCAAGTTTGGGCCTAAATCTTAATAACTTTGCCCGACAATAAGCCGACAGATTGCGATTACAGCATTGATTTGATATATGATTATCCTAACCCGCGGCTTATTTTCGATAAAATTTTCAAAATTTATGCCCAAACTTATGTGAAACAGATTATAACATGTAAATTGAAATTGCGATATTTACTTTTTCGAATCATTCTTGGACTCCGAATTCAAAATTCACTGTCACGAATTCACGCTTAAATATAAAAAACAGTTTTTTGGAGACGAGCCGTTTATTTCAATTAATTTTCTCGCCTCTCAAGCAGATATAAACACCTTATTATATGACCAATAGTGATAGTCGAAAAACTGTAATAAAGCGTAAAAAAATAGATACCTTAGACCACAAAGTCGCTCGAAACGCCTAAATAGCATTCTTTGATGGGTTTATCTTTAGATTTCTTTATGTAGGTTTTCTTAGGTTATCTGGAACATCTCTTTTCGGCCAATTTGACCTCAAAAACTGGTATAAGCGCTAAAATGGCGTTTAAACTACGTTTTTACGCAGTTTCTTGTCAATTCAAAGCACTTTTGGAGAAAATTTTAAATTTTTATTTGTTTTTTGCCTTCATTCTGCCTTATTTTCCACTTTTTCATAAGATTTCCAATTTCTCCATTCTAGGAGTCTAGACCGCTCTCTCCCGAAACCCTTCCCCCCCCCGTTCATGTATGGTCTAGACTTCACCTAGAAGGACAAAATCGAAAGCATATTGGAACAAATACGGCGGAAGTTGGAGTCAAAAACGGAAAAAAATTCCTAATCTTTTTTCAAAAGTGCTAGAATTGACTTAAACTATCAAGTAAGTTCTGTGTACGCACCAAAAACACGCATGATCACCACACCTGGGCGTGGGGGTTTGGGGGTATGCACCCCCCAGAAAGCAAAATACCCCCCCCCAGAAATCAAAATACCCCCCAGAATTCAATTTTTGAAAATTTTTTCGTTTTTTTCCGCAATTTTTTGATGCCAATGGATAGTGCTTGATGAGAAACGTCGAAAAATGAGTGTTTTTATCGCCATACCACCATTTTTAAGGCCATTATTTCGACCTTCAAAAATCTTGCACCCCCAAAATTTTCTTGCTGCACCACGTATGCATACCACCATTTTTAAAGGCCACTTTTTGACCTTCAAAAAAATCTTGCACCCCCCAGAATTTTTCTTGCTGCCCACGTATGATGATCACCAGGCGTAAATATTTTTTGAAATGCAGGTATAACCCACGGATGATAGGGATTTAATTTTTTATTAATTTATTTTGTCAGGTTTTTAAGAGGCATATTGACTTTGAAATCCGAAGATTTGTCTAGTGCAAGGCAATTGATTAAGTTGTTGATCTTGCGTTATTGTTTTTGTGAAAGGATGAGTGGTATCTTGGCTTTTTTGGGAGTTTATACTCTCATACTCGTACTTTTTGCTTTTAAATGAAATATATACTCGTACTTTTTGCTTTTAAATGAAAAATGATCACATTATTTTTGAAAAATCGCTTTCTATATTTTCCAAAAAAATGAACATTGCTATTATTTCGAAAAGCCACTTTTTCCTTCCAATAATGGAAAGAATGCAAAAAATAACAGGCGAATCATTACTAATCATACCTCGTGCATCTTTTTAATAAAAACGTCGTTGTTTGTGTCGCATTGCGTTCTTCTGAGAAGCCATAATCTAAATGTTTTCAAGCACATTTTTCTATGGTATAACAAGGGCGGATTTTAGGTCGCGGGAGGAGAGGACTATCACTTTAGGCTCGTCAACGTATAATTGGTGATTTAAAGATTTTTTAACTTATTAATATCATACTGTATGAATTATGATAATTAAGGGCATAAATCAGAGAACCTTGAAACCGGTTCATTATTCGGCTAATGACTGTTTCAAGTCGATTCGCTTTGTTCTAGCCGACTTTCCGAGTGAGAAACGAGCAATTTGTCAAGCACATAGTGCATCTTTTTTTATAAACGAAAAACAAAATTTTTGGTGGTCGATGATTGACGAAAACAATCGCTCTCATATACTGGTCAAGCGTTTTTTGGCCTCCAAGGCAAAATTGGAGTTGTTAAGCCTAATATAGCATTGCTTGGTTTTTTATTTGTCAAAATTTAGCGATATGCGTTTTTTGATTATTCGCGGAAATCGACAAATTTAGAGCTTGTGATGTTCTTCAATATTAAAGTCGTAGTCTCGTACTGATCACAGAATTTGTAAATTTTTATGCTAAATCTATGAGTGAGATTATTCGTTATTATAATTTCCTGAATTCTGACCGTAAAGCGAACGCTTGAACACATAGGTGGGCAGCAGCGAAATTCTGGGGAGGGGGATGCAACATTTTTCAAAGGTCAAAACATGGTCTTAAAAATGGTGGTATGGCGAAAAAACACCATTTTAAACGTTTCTCATCGAGCACTATCCATTGGCATCAAAAAATTGCTAGAAAAAGCAAAAAAACCTTTAAAAGTGGAATTCTGGGGGGGTATTTTGGTTTCTGAGACGAGGGAGGTTTGCGCCTTCAAAAGAACTTATTCTGAACAATTGGATAGTTGACTATGCTACTTAGGATAAGAAATCGTGTCTCTCATGTTAAAGCTATTTTGGCGTATTCTAGATGAAGTAGTATATTTGTCGAGGAATATCTACTTGAGACTCAAAATTTTGTATACTCCGAATATCATATACAAATCTAAAATTTTGGTGCCTGCCAGACCCTCGTACAGTTTTTGTTTCAAAGTTGCTTAAGTATCGAGGTGAAAAACTATTTCGCAACTTATTGATGGTGTTTGCTGAAACGCAAGTTAAAGTATTCGAAAATGCGAGATTCCAGGCACTTTTGTGCATTTTGCATTTTAACTCTACCTAGAGATAATTATTCAAGTTTTTTCTGACTCCTACGAATCAAGGCTATATTTTATATTTTTCCGATTTTTCTAAAAAAATCGATAAAGATTTCCTAACATGTGGTAAATTGTTGAATCATATCGTTGAATAGCTGAGCTGTCTTTTCGTCAAGAAATACCGATATTCTCTTATAGGAAGGATGTACTCTTTTCAAGTACACTAAATCCCATCTCATGTTGCTTTTATTAATCCGGGTCCATTGCCGATCGCTTCATCATCAACCATGATATAATTCCTCGTCGAATTAAATGTTTACGCGTAGCGCATAACCTACGGTTCTAAATTTTATTTTCTCGTAAGCTAGGTCAGCTGATTGGCAAGAATCGAAATTAAAGCACAATTTATTCTCTCTAGGATTCTTCGTATTTCTTGCGTCATCGACTGATTTATCGTTCGTTTAATACCAAAGCTTTAAATTTATTGCGGTTCTAAGTTGAGTCTCTCAAAGCAAATAAAAACTAAGCCGTGGCTTCAGGAACTTTTTTTGGCAAAAGTGACGTAATGAATTACGTAGTTATATTCAAATTCGGCAAATATTTCCGCGATACATCGAAGCAGACTCAGCTTGTCTTCGCTGTTAACTATGTAAATTATTGTTCCTAGGCTTATAGATGTGCACAAAGTGCGTAAATTATAACAACCTTGTGCTTATTAGACTCAACATTCTATGAGCTTTTAGACGATACTTGATTTGTTATATTAAAATAGAAAACAGCTCAATTCACACGTAGAAAACTGAGAGAAATTTGTAAAAACTTAAAAACCATTGAAGATTTTCACCTCAAATTAGAGGTTTTTGAGATTGCAGAAAGAACCACATACTGTTATAACCAAAACTTATATTTTTGGATAGCATTTTTTCAAACGCAACTAATTTTCTAGGTTCTACGGTCATATCTTAAAAACTCGTAAAGTTATTAACGTTTGAAGGTTGAAAGTTGCACGTTTTTTAGGGTATACTGTAGAAATCTGGTTTTTCAAAGATTACTTTACACTGCTCTAACCAAATTAGTTAGTTTATAGCAAAATAGTTAGATAATTTTCGGCTCTTTTATTTGAGCTATTGCTTAGCTTCCATATTCTCTTGGTTCAGGCTGCAATCTCTTTACAAAATTCAGGAAAGTTTTAAGTTGCGAATCAGAAATCAATCTTCATTGTACAGTGAAAGCGACTTGCGACCATACGTGGGCAGCAAGAAAATTCTGAGGGGGGTGCAAGATTTTTTGAAGGTCAAAAAATGGCCTTAAAAATGGTGGTATGGCGGAAAAACACCATTTTTCGACGTTTCTCATCGAGCACTATACATACATTAGCATCTAAAAAATGCGAAAAAAACGAAAAAAAAAATTTTCAAAAATTGAATTTTGGGGGTATTTTGATTTCTGGGGGGTATTTTGGTTTCTGGGCGCGTGCACACCCCCCCCCCAACCCCCACGCCCAGGTGTGCTTGCGACTATGGGCAATAATGAGCATGTTGGTAATACCTTTGTAGCACATCCCCTGGTGGGTTATAATCAAAGTAGATATCCATGCATAGGCTTGGGGTCGGGTGTTCTTTTTCTTTATTGTTTTTTCTTTCAGAATCTAATCTTTTTCAGAAGATGAATTAGAGTCGTACTACGGGACTTGGGATTAGGGTTCTTTTTTCTGTCTAATTCTCCTTTTTGACACCCGCCAAGACTCGGATAATCTTCACCACTACTAACATTTTCAAAATGATTTTTTTAATTCATTTGATATTTTCTTATTCCAAGAGGGTAGAGTTTATTGAGAAATTTCAGAAACATTTTTGCCCCCTTCCACCTTTTAAATTTTTCCAGACTCCGAATTCAGGCTTTCTGATAAGTCGCTTAAACATAAAAAGTTCTGCGCGTTGCAGTCTCTTGACGAAAATAGTTCTCGCCATTTCAGGATTGGCAGATCATTGACTATACGGAATTTAAAGACGATCGTCCTTATTTTTTCCATCGACTACTAAAGACGATTGTCCTTTTTTCGACCCTCTCCAGAGACCAAAATACCCCTTCCCAGAATTCAATTTTTGAAAATTATTTTTGTTTTTCTCCGCAATTTTTTTAAGCCAATTGATAGTCCACGATACGAAACGTTGAAAAATTGTGTTTTTCTCCGTACCACCATTTTTACGACCATTTTTTGACCTTTAGAAACACTTGCACCCCAGACTTTTGGTGTTGTGCCTACCTGCTTACGACCACACGTGGGCGTGCGTGGGGCTTTGGGGGTCTCCATCCTCAGAATCTGAAAAAGCTCCCCGCGAAAATCGATTAAGCTCAGAAGTGAATTTTTAGCATGGTTTTTGGGATTTTTGCCGATATTGATCCCCCTACTCATCAGAATCTTGGCTGCTGCCCATGTATTGCTTACGACCATACAGGGCACAGCATGGCCGGGCCGCAGGGTCAGCAGATCTGGGGTCAATTACTGAGCTTTCTGGGTGAAACCTTTTCGTTCTGAGCGGATAATATTTTCCGACTCGCGTTTGAAGTTTAATTTGGACTGCAGGAGTTAGATTGTGCTTTGAATGGAAGTAAAAACATCAGATTAGCAACTTTTCAGTTCCTGTAATTTTTTTCGAGCAATAAACAAATTTCCTTCTATTTTTCAATGCCGACTTTAAATCGAATTTTTGTGCATGAATATTGTCTACAATACGGAATGGCGTGACGCGTTGTTCATTAATATATTCAGTGATTCATAATCTGAATTTTTAAATATGTATTGCCATCTTAATTACATTTTAGCGCATTAGGCGAAAAGGTATATTTTTCCCGTAATTTATTCAGGTACCGACCATACCGATAAGAGCAAGTTCGCGCAGATGGACTATTATCATGTCAAGATCAATAATGTAATGTTTTTATATATTTTTCATTTATTTCCATAAATTTTTATTTTTACATCTTATATATTTTTATTTTATAAATACTTTCTGTATAAACTATTTTTAATAGCTCTATTGTCGTACGACAGATAGTCGAAAATAAGCATCATCGATTTCTCTATTTTCTCCGAATCATTAAAACTTTAGGGGTCTTGTACCCTTGGTTCTTAATTTAAACCTCTAGTTAATCTCGCTTAGTTAGAAAATGCGAACAAGACGTTATATCCTTAACGTCTTGATACGTTAATTCTGTTAATTTTTTAACTGATAAAAATAAGTTTAAAATAATTTATAACTCGAGGGATTGTGAATTTTGGCAAATCTTTCTGAATTTATTCTAGCGCATTACTCGCAATCTATCGCAACATTTTATTAACTGAAAACAAATCAATAGTTTTATCGCATCTATCTAAAGCACCGCTCGCACAAGCTACATATTTCTAACTAACTTTATCAATATTTCCTCTACATTACTAGTAGAATGAAAACCTTAGTGGAAGGTGAAATCTGAAAGATTGCAAATTTAAATAAAATTGTCAAATTTTAAATTCAAAATTTATATGAAAATGAGTGTGATTATAAGAAAAGATTTGCTGGAATTTTTTGCCTAAAATGGGGACAAAAACTCGAGCATCAACGTCATTTTTGGTGAAACAAACCATATGCTTTAATATTATCCGGGAAATGCCTCATTTTAGGGCAATAATAGTCGTAAGTGGTTTTGAGCCGTCCGGATTTCAATCTTCTTCTCGAATTACTTCTCGTAAAAATTATTTTTCAACACCCTCGCTTGTTGTTTGCGACACGACCAGTCGGCTATTGAAAAAGTGAGAGATTCGTACCAAAAGCGAGGTGTCCTATTTCTGAGAGCTTTCTGCAATGTTTACAATAAATTGTTTATTTACCTTTGGCGAGCTCCAGCAGCTGCTCCATCGAAAATTGCCGAAAAATAATGAGAGCCCAACGCGTGGCTTATAAACAGCTAGCGGTTCCAATTATCTGGCAGCAATGATTCATCGGCGTGTACCGCTGTGCTATTATTTTTAGTGATTAATATCGTGGCCCACCGGGCCAAACGTGCGCTAGCCGAAATTTTGGGAGTCGGAGCGCCGACTCTAGCTTCGATAAATAAACGTATTATGCAAAATTAAATCTATTTACCATCCTCACTGCTTCATTCTCGTGAACTTAGGGATACCGTCAGTTACGATAATAAAAACCTGTATTTATTTACTCAGTTTCCCTCAATTTCGGGTTTGATATCGAATCGAAAATCAAAAGTTCGCCACTATTCCGAAATGCGATGGAATAGAAACGCTTTGGACGACCATTGATAAATCGATCGATTTTTCGAATAATCGATATATTTTAATCGAATCGAAAATAATTCGGACATTATTCGGCGAATTTTCGTAATAATAGGTAAATATGGCGTTTAAAATGGACGAGTTTAGAAACAGAGTGGGGCGGGCGCTTCGCATCAACAATGAATTCGTGAGGATCATGTTCGCCGAATTGCTGGGGACCATGTTTCTCGTGGTAAGTTCAAATAAAGACCATAGGCTTATAGCTTCATGTCAGCAGATTGTAAACACACATAGGCGTGGGGACTTCAGGGGGTATGGACCCCTAATTTTAAAGACCCAAAAGATCGATAGACCCCCAGAATGGAATTCTTGGTGATGTTTTTTGCAATGTGGTGCCATCAGCCCCCAGAATTTGGCTGTTGGCCATATATGGTTATAAGTAGTTTGAAATTGAAATTGTTTTGTTTTTTCTATTGATAAATCTTTTTTCTCTTTCGAGTTTTTTTTACTTATCCTTCTATCTATTGTGCTGTGGTGAATTTAAATGATCATTAGACTTTTAATGTGAACCGACCACGTTGGTTAAGTCTTATATTATAATCAAATTAACTCCGTCTCCGCGATTACAATTACACAATATTCAACCGCAGTACAATTTGCAGCCAATTTCAAATAACTAAATTTGGCTGAATTGGGTTTAATCCTCCGTTTACCGTGTCCTAGAACGGAGTCATAGCGAATCACTTTATTGGCATTTTTCAGATCTTCCTTATCTCTGTGTCTAGAACTTTGTCTAGCCTTGTTATGGCTCTAGATTAAATCGTTTTTCTTGGTTTAGCTCAATGGGAAGTTATAGAGCAGTAAGAAATGAGCATTTTTTGACCTATTCACACTGATACAACAAAAAGTCAAAAATGGGAAAATAAGGTACTAATAAAAAATTTAAAGGTTTATTCCTCTTTCAGCTTTTGAAATTCATCCCCTGGTTGTGTTTAAGGCAACAGAAATCTACTTTTTCTTGTTTTTGCATGGATGTCCATCAGGTGGCAATTCTCATGCATTGCAATAGTTTTTTAGTCTTATCTCTTTGAGGAATAATTTTCATAAAAAGTAACACACACATATTTAGAAAGAGCTTAAAAATGCATTAAATGAGGCGGAGGGGTCAAAATCTGAGCTATTTGGGGCCAAAATAACCTCAAAACTGGAGTTCTAAAATAGCGTTAAAACCATACGTGGGCAGCAAGAAATTTCTGGGGGGGGGGGTGCAAGATTTTTTTGAAGGTCAAAAAGTGGCCTTAAAAATGGTAGTATGGTGATTAAAACACCATTTTTCGACGTTTCTCATCAAGCACTATCCATTGGCATCAAAAAATTGCAAAAAAAGCGAAAAAATTTTCAAAATTGAATTCTGGGGGGAGTATTTTGATTTCTGGGGGGAGGGGGGGGTATTTTGGTTTCTGGGGGGTGCATACCCCCCTTTAAACTCCCCCACGCCCAGGTGTGGTTAAAACTACAATAATACACAGTTTCTGGTCAATTTAAAGCACTTTTAAAAAATATTTTCAATTTTCATACGTTTTTGGCCTTCGTTTCGCCTCATTTTCCCCACGAAATTTTCCATTTTTCCATTCTGGGGGTCAGGATAACACCTGGGCGTGAGGAGGGTTCTGGTGGGGTATGCACCCCCCGAGAAACCAAAATACCCTCCCCCAGAAGTCATAATACCCCCCAGAATTCCATTTTTGAAAATTTTTCCTTTTTATCGCAATCTTTTGATGCCAATGGATTGTGCTCGATGAGAAACGTCGGAAAATGGTGTTTTTTCGCCATACCACCATTTTTTAAGGCCATTTTTTGACCTTTGAAAAATCTTGCAATCCCCAGAATTTTCTTGCTGCCCACGTACGGTCAGGATCCCCAATTTTCCCCCGTGCTTGTCTGCATGTGTCTACATAAGTACGTATGTGTAGGTGTTTATGATGTTATACGTGCACAAACTGAGTTTACATACGTTTCTGGTAGAACGCGTAATACAGTATGATTCCATAAAATGCTAAACAATGAAAATTGATGCGTAATAAAGCAATAAAAGTTCAGGAGATCAGTAACAAGACAAATAATGGTGTCAAAATATGTTAATCCCACTGCAACAATGTCCAAAGTAAGACTTTCTTTCTATGAGTCGACAGTATTTTATGACAAAACTCGCACAACACTGGTAGAAGAATAGGTTTGCTGCCTATTGTTTTTTGATATGTTCAGTATGTTTATTTTTCTTACGCACATGAAATACCATTCGCTGGTACATATGTTCACCATACGAAAGCTATACGCTTTGGGGATTTTTTCCATCAGCTGGTTATAGTCAAAGTGTGAAAAAGAAAGTAAAGTTTTGTGAAGTAGAGTCATACAAATGAATATAAAAATATACTATAATGTAAACAAAGTGTAGATAAAATAAATAGAATAACTCATATCCATGAAATTATGAAGTCGTAAAGTGGACTCGTCTTTAATCCCAAAGACGGAAGAGCGCAGTTTCGACTCCAATTGACATATACGATGTGCTGTGTGCGGAAAAACAAGATGAAAAGCCAGTTTTCAATGTTTTATCCATAAGCTCCATAAAATCCAATTTAATCCCAAAAATGCCGAATAGGCCGATAATGCGATCCAGTTGAATTAAGTTTATAATAAAATTTGCATTATACCTATTCTTTGATCATTTAATCTCGGATGCCTGACTTTGATTGGTCTCTATTCTTTGTTTGATAACGTATTAAGTTAAAGAAAGATGTATTATATAAAGAATATAAAAAATGTAGATATACATAATAAAAAATATATATAATATCAAAAAATATACATATAATATAAGAAATATAAAATATCATTTTAGAGATATAAAGACATATTATGTTGCATTTTTATGTGATTATTGCGTACACGATCACTTCCTCTTTTTGAATTTTATTTAGGAAAAATGGACAGATTATAATTTTTCAAGACAGATGCGAAATAAGTTGTTGTCACATATTTATTATTGAAGTATTTTCTTTCTGACGTCTGTACAAATATGCAAAATAGGCATTAGGCGATGGCGCCGTCGCTCAAAAGGTGTTGTCAGCCGATCCAACCGTCTCAACTTTTCTGTCAGTCAATTTCGCTTACGCGTTAGCAATTGCCTTCGGTATTTACATATGCGGAGGAGTTTCAGGTAATTGCTCAATCAATTCCAAAAAATAAATCTATTAATTGAAAGATAATTACGGAATAAATTTATTTACACATTCAATGAAAGAAAAAGCTTTTGGAGTGTACAAAATCGATTCCAAGACCAATGCTCATAATTCCCGAACAGCATGAGAATTCTAGGAGATTTGGGGATTACTCCAAGTGTCCTATCGTCGAAAACATTTAGTTTCTGACGATTCTGATCGATGCCCTTTATTTATATAACATAAAAACATAAAATTTTGAAAAAAATCAAAAAAAATTGGGCAAAGTATGGTTGGAAAAATTGCTTTCTGACGCAAAGCGTCGAAAACTTTACTCCTTTAAGCCAAACTTATGAAATACGTAAAATTGCATATTTTCCAAAGATTTTTGGAAGAAAAATCAAAATTCTTCGGTCATCATCATTCCGCGTGGGGTCTGAATCTCATTCTGTGGGCTCAACTCATCAAACTTTTCACCCTGTATATCTTATGCTGTAAACCACTCAATCCCAAAAAAGGTGAAATGGCTTTTTATAAAATTTTTTTGACTTCATTATGCACAAACGCTAAAATACGTGAACCTCTGTGTTAAAAAACTGAAAATGATGTTGCATATATTTCCGAAGGTCATAAAAAGATAGATAATGGTATAGTTATTATTAATCAATTTCTGGAATTCCTGCATATTATTGATTCTAAATAAGATACCAGTTTTATTTTAAGTCTTAATTGCTTGCCTATTGAAATCGGAAAAAGTCGTAATTCTGAAGAAAATAAAATTAAAAGGACTTGATGCAAATGTATACTTTACAAAATAAATAATCTTGGGCGCTTAATAGCATATTTTTAACATAGCAAAACATTCGTTATTGTATTCTAGGTGGGCATATCAATCCTGCCGTAACGTTGTGCTTATGTTTCTTTGGCCGTTGCGAATGGTACAAATTGCCAGCTTACTTTATTGGTCAATTCGTGGGCGCGTTTTTCGGCTCGGCAATAATATTTACCACTTATTATAGTAAATTTTTCTTAAATAAAAGGATAGAACTCACAGAAAAGTGCTGCGAAAATCGCAATAAATTTCTCCACATTTTTATGCTTCTTTTTACAATTATAGTCCTTAATTTTTATCACGGAAAGTAGCTGAATTCGTTTTATTTTCAGATGCACTGAGTGATTTCGACTCAAAAGTACGAAAACTGGAAAATCTGACTGGCTATGATTATTGGGTTTTTCAAAGCGCCGGAATATTCGGCACTTATCCTCAGACTTTTTTGAGCGTTTTCGGCGGATTTTACGATCAAGTCAGTCTGTATTGCTAAATTTTTCAATATATCTTTATTAAATTGAATATTCATATCGTTTACTCGTGTAATATGGAAACAGAATTGATTATGCGCTTTTAGGCCTTTTTTAAATGTTTTTATCATTATCAGTGAAGGCCTCTACTCCCCCCAGAACAGTCCAATACCTCTATCGAAATTTTGATAAAAGTAGAAGAAATTTCTATTCGATCTGACTTTTTTTATTTATGACATTCTAAAGTTTATTTTTGCTTATCTCAATTATTAATGATATTCTGTATTTCATTCATAAATCGAATTTAAAAGTGTCCCGAAATTGTTTACGTTCAAAAGTAATACCTAAGAGCGCTAAGTATTAAAAAGTATTCAAAAATTATTCAATTATTCCTAAATTTCAAAAAATTTACCTAACTAATTAGAAACTGATTCCAAAATCAGAATTAAGTAAAGTCACTGAATTCCGAAATTTTCAGTCCTGCAGGTATGAAACCAAATGCAAAATATATATTTACGGTTGATGATAAAAAATTCGGAACCTGCAATAAATAATGACATATATCAATGAAACACGATTAGAGAAATGGCAAAATTGAAATGGAAAAAATATAGTGGTTTCCAGAATCTTATTCACTCGAAAAACGGTTGAAGAAATCCTCACGTTTTTCGTCTGGGTAATTTCGATTTAAATCTTTGTCTGGTACATCAATCGACGTACCCTTAGTTCAGAGTGCGCAAATAGCCAGAAAAAAAGATAATTTCTAAGAATAAATTGGAAATTTTAAATAATTTTAAAAGTCTAATATTGTGTTAAAATTTTTTAAATATATTTTGGAATCAGCCAGTGTCGTTCCTTAAAGTGTCAGTACCTTGAAGTGTCCGGCCGGACACTTTAAGAGTACCTTAATGTGTCCGGCTGGGTCACTTTGAGATCCTTAAAGTGTCCGGCTACTGCGTTTGTATAGGCACATAGTATAAATATATAATTCGCCCAGGCACATCGCCTACGGCATGTACGAGTATGTAACCATAGGTGGGCGCCACCAAAGCTCTGGGGTGCAAGATTTTTTCAAAGTTCAAAAAATGGCCTTAAAAATGGTAGTATGGCAAAAAACGCCATTTTTCTACGTTTCCTTCGAGTACTATCCATAGGCATAAAAAAATTGCGAAAAAAACAACAAAAATTCATGAATTTAATTCTGGGGGTATTTTGGTATCTGCGGGGGTGCATACCCCGAAACCCCTTCCCTACGCCCAGGTATGTACGTAACTCGTGCACGTTGCCTTACTGTAGAGTCGATTAGCCATGCTTGACCCTTTTAGAGCATTTTCATGAATTTCAATCGGCTAAAAACTGAAATGGAAAATACAGTCATGTTTGCAACGTCAGTGACGTGTGTTTAACAGAATTGGCAATCGAATCGATTATAAAAATGCTTAAATGCATTTTTCCTCGTTTTGCTCGTTAATTAATCAATCTTAGTCGATTTATTAAACCATAACTAATTAAACTCCTAATTAATAAAAATAAATTGATTGTAATCAATTGAACTTAATAAGTTATTCTTAATAATTGATTAAACCAGTGATAAATTAACAAAAGTACATTAAATAATTATGTAACTAAACTCTAACTTAATTAAATTTTCAGTTATTTAATTTTATTTATTTAATTAATCATAATAAATCGATTAATCAATTAACTCGAAATTTCACTTATAATTATAAAATCAAAATTAGTTAATAGATTCTTAATTGATTAATTAGTCATTAATTAATTTTTTTAATTAATTAGGTCATAATTCATTGAGATTTAATTTATCAATTTAACCCTGAATTAATTAACTTTTTATTTTAATTAATTCATGGTAATAGGATAACGAAGTAAAAATTGCATAAAAATCAAAACAGATTTAAGAATCCTACTCTTGGGGTCTGCGGGGCTTTTTGCATTCCTCCATGTCCTCGTGCCATTCTCATTCTATTGTGTTCTACACGTCTTCTCCTATGCATTTATACACTCTACGTAACAACTGTTTAACAGTCTAGGATACTCGTTTTTACAACATTCCAGATATTTTTTGTCAAACGGCATCTTTTTTAACGATTTGCAGAAAATTTGAAAACTAGTCTATTAATCCATTCAATTCATTAAATTTTTCAAATTAATTATAGATATTAATGTCAATTTCGTTGAATTTCCAACTTTTAATTAAATTGTTTTGATTCACAACTAAGTTTCGAATGAAACTTTGTTTAGTAAGTTGAATGTGTCGAACAAAGTGTTATTTGTTTTGTAGATTGTGGGAACGGCCATTCTGCTGCTGGTAATCTTTGCCGTGACTGACCAGCGCAACATGCAGGTTCCAAAACACCTCGTACCCCTGTTGATTGGTTTGGGAGTTGGAGTGATAGGTATGGCGTATGGCTACAATTGCGGATACGCCATTAACCCGGCTCGCGATTTGGCCCCTCGCCTGTTCACCTTGATCGCTGGTTGGGGACCCCTTACATTCTCGTAAGCCTCACTATCGCACATGAGTGAAGGGAGTGGGGGTCTGGCTGGACTCCTTAGAATTCGGCGGACCTCCCTCAATCGACAGATTACAGAACTCAATTTTTCGTACTATTTTTGGCAATGTTTCCCCATCTGACTTCCCCATCTGCCCCTCCCCCCGAATTTGGCTACTGCTTATGTATGGACTGTGTGGACTCGAGGATTACGGCTGACCCACTTTTCCCTTAAATCGATAAACCGCCGAATTGAATTTTTTGGCACTAGTTTTGGCAATTTCTCCCCACTGGACCCTGTTTCCGATTGGCTACTGCTCATAATACGTGACACAAATATGAGTAAAACCGAATAAAAATATCATCATTCAAGCGTAAAGAATCGATAATCGAACTAATTTTATTTTATTTTGTATTTGTTTGGAACTATTCCTGTGGGAAAAATTGACTCTTTTCTTCAGAACAGATTGACCACTATACATGTAGAGCATGAGAATTCTGGGGAGTCAGGCCTGAAAGATTTTAAAAAATTGCTTTTTTTGGCTAAAAAACCATAAACGTCAAAAATCCTGTTTTTAGCATTTCAGACAACGCTCGTTCTTTCGAGAACATAAAAACAAAATATTTATAAAAAATTTAAAAAAATCGAGTAAATTAAACAAAATATAGTCAAAAAATGTGTATTAGGCGCGAAGCGCCGAAAATTCCAGATTTTCGAGTCAAAAATGGGCTAAAACGCTTAAAAATGCACACTTTTAACAATTTAACGAAAAATGAACAATTCTGGAGGACCGCAGGCACATATGGGCGTGGGGGTTAGGGGGAGTTGTACCCCCATAAGTTAAACCTTCATGTTTTCTGTAGTCCTCAGAATTCTATTTTTAGTAATATTTTTAGCAATTTCACCCATCCTGACCCCATAACAGAATTTTCTTGCTGCCCACGTACGGTCGTAGCTATTTTGCGGGGGTATGTTGCCTTTCTGGGAGTTAAACACAGACGTGTTCTTGGAGGAGGTTTTGGGAGTTTGACTTCCCAGCCCAGAATGGGGACTGACCTTCCGCAAAGTGGCTGCGACTCCCCCCCGAATTATCGATTTTTGTAAAAGTTGGTAAAAGTTGCAAAAGTGTACCCTTTTAAGCGTTTTTAGCGCATTTTTGGCTCGAAAATCTCAAATTTTTGGCGCTTCGCGCCACATACACATTTTTTGACTATATTTTGTTCAATTAACTCGAGTTTTTCAAATGTTTTGAAAATTATTACACGTTTTTATGTTCTAGAAAGCGCTGTCTCAAACGTCAAAAAACAGTGTTTTTCACGTGTATCCTTCGTTTTTTGGTCCAAAAAGGACCCTTGAACCCCCCAAGAACACGTATGATGACGACTGGGGTTAGAATCAAAGCAATTGTCACGCTGATAATGCGACCAAAGATCTGCATTGTACTTTTTACCAAAATCTGATCATGAACTGAAGAATTGCATCCTTTTAAAAAATATCAGGTTTAACCTCAACAGAATGCAGTATTTCAAGATTTCTACTCCTAAATATGATTTTACTACCCCATAACCGGGGTAAAAATTCGCGTCTTAAGCTAAAAATATGCTGATTACCTACGATTTATACAGCCTTTTATTTGATTATCCAACGAGTTATGAGGGTCCACTTTTAAGCCCTTAAAAGCAGCCGATTGCCTGAAAAAACTTTTAGGTTTGTGCTTTACAAATTGTCTTGGGCTCATCGAATCGAAGTTTATTGCATCGTTATTTGAGGGTAATATTGGTTTTTAATATAAGTGGCTATACCTTTGGAACACAAATTACAATTTTTGTCAACGACTAACATTGATATTGCATTTTTTCGATGGGCATGTTTAAGTATATACAGATGATCCCAGAAATCTGACAGTTTAAAGGTTCATAAGTGGTATAAAGAATGCCGAAAAATTAATGTTAGGTGCGAGAACAAACATTTACGGTAAAAAATGAAAGACTATTAGGAATCTTAATTCTGGGGTTGTGAGGGTGGGGACCTTTCGGATTATGGGTTCCAACCGGGCGCTTTCCATGCTAATGTGTGTATGTAACCAGAATATTATTGTCAAATCCGAAATACATGCCATTAGTCGTCTAAGCAGTACATTTATATGTCAATATAATAAAACATCGATTTCGGGGTCACGGGATTGAACCCGAACTATTCTAAAAATCTCTGTCAAATCCCAAAACTGAATTTTTCAAATTGTTTCGTTTTTAGCATTTTTTGAACGAATATATCGGTCCTTTTTTACCTTTTATAAATTATTGAGTTCCCTAATAGATTCCCTTTAAATTCGGTTGCTGCCCATTTACGATCATGATATTTCAGGTACAACGGCTATGCTTTCTTTATGGCTCCTGTCGTCGGACCATTCATTGGTGCAATACTGGGCGGTCTTTTATATCAGGCTCTTGTTGGTATTCACTGGCCGGTCGTGTATCAGGCTAGAGTTTTTGACACTATATATTCAAGCAAGAGTATTTCTATTTAATTCAATATAATTCAAGTAATTCTAATCATTTAAGATTTATAAACCTTCAATGCGTTGACTCTTAAGCTTATTAGAGGGTGAAAAAGACATTTATTACTAAATCGGTGTTTTTGGATAAATTTACGAATGCAAATGGATAGTGCTTGATGAGAAACGTCGAAAAATGGTGTTTTTATCGCCATACCACCATTTTTAAGGCCATTTTTGACCTTCAAAAAAATCTTGCACCCCCCAGAATTTTCTTGCTGCCCACGTATGCTTACTAGCTCTGATTCCAAGCTATTTCGCTAAATTAGCACTTTGACCCATTTTTTGCTTATCCTGCTATATTGTTTCACTGCTCGCTTATTGAATTTTGCAATCTCACAATATGAGCTCGGCTAGCAGAGGTGAAGGCGCAACCGTTATCAGCAGTATAGCGTTATGAGTTTTTTAGCTAAAAAAACATGAAATTCATATTTAAATGACTCAAAAATGATTCAGCCACGAAACTGATCATTATTTCTGGCTTGTTTTTTGGTTCATTCTGCCGGCGAATTTATAGGTATTTTCATTTTGCGAACTTTATGAACAGATTCGCCAATTTTAGGTCACCTGGGTCAGAAGTACCATTTGATAGTATTTACGATCCATAAAGGCTTCACAAATCTGCACAACAAAAAAATTAACATATAACAATGCGTATTTTTCAAAGAATTTTAGCGTTCTCGAATAAGAATTTTCATCATTTGTCATTTTTTTGTCTTCTTAGTAAAAAATTCACGACCCACTTTTTTGGTGACTTTCTCACACTCCAGTGCGCGTGTGTTTATATATAGTGACTTAGTGACCTGTAAACCGCCTTTAATGCTTAGAATTGCGAAGCCAATATCCATCTAACTCGCTTTTATTTGAGTTGACAATTTTTCTTGGCTAGTTTGACCTTAATAGCGCATTTTATGCTTCTCGCCATTTGTTCCTGCCGTCCAATACATATAATAATATGAAGACATTTTTGATTGTTCCTTTCCCCCCTTATTTCAGTGGCGGATCCAGGACTTTCTGTCAAGGGGCAGGACCTAAAATTTTCCTAAAAGTATAGAACATTCTTCGAAAATTCATTTACCGTGCTCAGAGTACCGCTTTTTCGCTGTCTTTTAATTGGCAAAATTATATTTATAATGCAAAAAAGCAAGAAATTTTTGGAATTTCTCAAAGTCTTTATATGAAAAATTCGCAAAATTGATGCAGAAATCGTCACAAATTGCCAAAAAAACACCAGATAAATCATCGTAGAAGCTGTAAAATCTCTGGTTTGCACAAAAACTACTCTTTTGACGTGAATTTCAGTTTTCTATAGCGCCAAGAGAGTCGGCAAATGTCATTAATGAGTACTATTCCGGCGCCAAGCGCTGGAAAAATTCGAAAAATTATGATAATAATGAATAAAATCATCATCAAATACACAACTATTCTTTAGACGCCCGAATATTTTTTGACGACAGTGAGGGGGCCGTCCCCACACATGGGCGTGGGGGGATTTGGGGGTATGCACCCCCAGAAATTGAAATACCTCCCAGAAATCAGAAAACCCCCTAGAATTCAAATTTTAAAAATTTTTCTTGCCTTTTTAGCGATTTTTTGATGCCATTGGATAGTGCTCGATGAGAAACGTCGAAAAGGGTGTTTTTTCGCCATACGCAATACGACCACTTCTAAGACCATTTTTTGACCTTTAAAATTTTTTCACCCCTCCCTTCCAGAATTTCGGTGCTGCCCACCTATGGCTGTCCCCCCTCTTCCCGCCCCGTCTCCCCTATAAATCCGCCATTGTTTTATTTTACCTTTTCATATAACTTTCCTTCAACTTCAATCCTTTGCAAGCACACCTCCATAGAGCAGAACTATTAACTTACATATACAAACACACGTATCCGATATAGTATAAAGTATATGCGTTTGGGTTACTTCTGCAAATCACTTGATCCTAAATATTGAAATTCTGGATACTATCCTTTCAAAATTTTCGATTGAAATTCTTTCCCTATCGCATCAGGAGCCTAAATGCTGATAAAAAGATAAATTCACCACGACGGTGATCATAGTGTTCTTGGGGAGGAGGGTGACTCCAAATGTCGAAAGCCCCCCCTCCCGCAAAATGGCCACGTCCGTCCCCCAGAATTGCCGATTCTTCGTAAAAATTGTAAAAAGTGTGCTTTTTTAAGCATTGCTCATTTTTTGCCTACAACTCAAATTTATACTCACTTACAAAGTTTTTTTAAATTTTTTTCATATATTCATATTTTAGAAAGAAAAATATAAATATATGAAAAATTGTATAGAAAGTAGGCATTTTCTAAAACCTCATATAGCAGTGTTTTTAGCATTCACCCATCGCTTTTTAGTCCAAAAAGGCACTTTTAAAGATTTTTGGGTCTGAATCACACGTGGCTTAGAGGGTTTTAAAGTATGCACCCCCAGAAACCATAATAAGCCCCCCCAGAATTCAATTTTTGAAATTTTTCTGTTTTTTCGCAATTTTTCGATGCCAATTGATAATGCTCGATGAGAAACGTTGAAAAAATGGTGTTTTTTCGCCATACCACCATTCTTAAGGCCATTTTTTTACCTATCTTGCACCACCCCTCCAGAATTTGATGCTGCTTACCTATGGTCAGAACCTCAACCCAGAATTCCCCTACTGTACGTAAATGATAGCAATCGTTAAAAGTGAAGATGTCATCGATTTTTTATAAATTCGCAAATTTCATTCACATATTGATTAATTGTAATTCAGTTCTGTTTGCTTTTAGTAAAGCCGACATCATTATCAAAAAAGAGAATTCCGTTCAGTTGCTAAAAGTAATGACAAGAGCCCTGCAGCCAAGTTCCATATTTTTGATTCCCTATTAATTATTTGAATATAATCACTTGTCAGTGCATTATTGATAATTGATTTATTAAGTTTTTTATCGGTTGTATTTATTTAAATGATAATTTACAATTGAAAAGTAATAGGTCAACTATGTTTTAAAATAGATTTTAATCAAGTTTAACAAATAAATCAAATTTCAGTTAAATTAAAAAAGTAAACTTGACTTAATCAATTGACTTTAAAAAAATAATGATAAAGACTTGCTTCATTGCAGGCTATTCGAAGTGACGAGCAGGGACAGATAGCCGAAAGTGGCTTGAGCAGCCCAAAAGGCAAAATTATTGGGTGAAATGAATGTACGAAACGTCTGAACAATACAACAATATCATCCTTGTGTATATTAGGTTGAACTTTTCAAAAATCTATTTAAGTAGCTTAATCTTGCACTAGTTTTACCTTCATTAGAGTACCTAATTATGTACCTGAAATTGCATGTAAAGTTTCTACGCGTTCCCAAAGTCATTAGCAGCCGTATCGTTTTATTTGTTAAAACGGAAATTAGCCTTGCAAATAAAATTGTAGGTATTTAAAAGATGGAATAGCTTTTAAGTGCCTGTCAAAAGTTTCTAAGCTTGCTTTATTTATTGGATTATAAAAATTATGCTTACTTAGCTAAGTGTGTCTGTCATAAATCAGGTCATACATGTTCTCAGGGGTTGGGGAGATTTGCTGCTCCCCCTTCAGAAAAAAATTCAACCCTTCTTCTAATTTTTTTCGCCTTCCCGAGAATTTGTGTTAAATAGGAATTTTCTGAAAAATCGGAGAAAAAGTGCTTTTGTAAGCTTCATAGCTACTTATGTATTTGCTCAAGTGTCTAATACTCATGTTTTCACTATATTTTGCTCAATTTATTACATCTTTATCATATTTTTTAAAATTCTTTTATGTTTTATGCTCTAGAAACTTAGAGCATCGTCGTAAACGCCAAAAAACAATGTGTTTGACGCGTATCAGCATTTTTGGGCCTAAAAAGGCACTTTAAAATGACACGCCCCCCACACTGTGCATGTCTGAATGTAAGAGACCACAGATGCACAGCTTTGTCGATCTGGGGGGTCAGCCGGTCTGACAGGTCAAAAACAAAGTTTTTGGGCCAAAAGGACCTCAAAAACTGGTATAAGCGCTAAAATAGAGTTAAAACTACGTTATTATACAATTTCTAGAATTTTTCTATTTTCAGCCATTTTTTCCATCATTTAGCCTTATTTTCTCTTAAATTTCCCCATTCTTCCCATTCTAGAGAGTCTGCCCAACCCACGTGCATGTCTGGTCAAGATCGTTTATTACGGCTGAATCAGCATTCAAAGCCTTCGGCTACTTCTTAAATTTTCGAATTTAAACGTGTTTTGTTTACGTTTAGTGTCGAATTAGATACATGCTCTTAGATTAATGACAAAAATGCTGTAAAATGCTTTTGACAAATTTTCCATTTTCACTTCCACATTCAATGATTCAGAATTTTTGATTCTATATTAGAAAAATTTCAGAAATGTATCTAGGAACATGTTTTGAAAGTCTGATTAATAGGTCATCAGATGGATCATGAAATAATGATCTCTTATTTATTTAAGTATATAAATTACCACCCATTTTAGCAAATCTGCTGCATTGGTAATGAATATAGACCCTTACCCAACCTGGTTCGCATTGGACGTGCAAGTATTTTGAAGCGCTTGCCTGGTGCGACTATTTTGATAGCTACGGCTTATCAGCTAATAACCATACATAAAATTATATTCTACAGTAGGCTACAAAAATTAAGCATAATAAAACATGCGTGCAGCAGCCATTAACGTCTATGTGCGGACAATGTGTGTTTATTTTTAATTTAGAGGTACAGAGGGGTGCCCATGAAAAAGCTTAGGAAAAGTTATGCTGATGAATTTGTAACGGGTTTTGTAAATTGTCTATTCAAGATAAAACCTCATTCATAGATGACGATTTTATCATAAACCAAATTTGTCAAAAATGGATCAATTTTACATAACTTTGCCAGCAACACGATAAGTGATAGGCAGAATACGCCTTCAAAGTTTATTGTACATTTACCGCAAAAATTAAAATTAATCGGTGATTGGGAGTGTGGTCTCTCGGAATTTATTTACCTCCATAATTGGCAAACATTAAGAAAACACGAAATGGAAATTAATATTATAGATGCAGATGGTATTGAACCTTGATTTGGATCTATTAATACCGTTTATTCCCGGAAAAGTGATTGTCAAGTTGCATTTTCGGAAGATTAAACCTTCATATTTTCAGATATAGTCGTGTCTATTTAAAATTCATCATTCTTAAGCCTGATTCTGATGTGGTTGCAACGAACATATGTAAGTTGGGCTCTGTGCTGACTTCAAATGGAAATATTTCATCGAAGCAACTTCAATAAAAATGTACAATTTACAATCAGTCTATTTTGAGTTTTTTGAGTGCCATAAAGCATGCTTTGTTAATCATATAAATAACGAACCCTAACCCTAACTCTATTGTAATTTACTAACTCTCACAACGCTAGCTATATACGAGCTGCTTGATGGTTTCCGTTCTAAGCTTGAAAAAAAAATTTAAAGTTTTGAAGTTTTGGAAAAAAATTTATTCTGAAAGTGTTCCAAGGTTTGTAAAACTTTGTAAAAAAATTGCACGGTCCAAGAGCTCTGTTGCTAGCAAAGGGTCATGGTAAAATTGAGACGACCGAAATGCTTATTGAAGCTTAGGCCGCGAAAAATATTCAGTATGAAGATGGCTTGTGGCTAGGGAGGGGCGAAATTTTTTAGAGGTTTTGTAACCCTAGCTAGTTTTATGAGAGAACTGCGTCAGAACTGCTTAAAAGCAGTCTTTTTTTGGAAAAATCGTCGATAGTACCGATCACACATGGGCACGGGGGGTATGCAACCCCCAGAAGTTGAAAAAACCCCCCAGAATTCACAATTTTGAAAATTTTTTCTGCTTTTTTAGCGATCTTTTGATGCCATTGGATAGTGATCGATGAGAAACGTCGAAAAATGGTGTTTTTTTGCCATACGACTACACCTGGGCGTGGGGGTATGCACCCCCAGAAACCAAAATACCCCCCAGAATTCAATTTTTGAAAATTTTTTTCGTTTTTCCGCAATTTTTTGATGCAAATGGATAGTGCTTGATGAGAAACGTCGAAAAATGGTGTTTTTATCGCCATACCACCATTTTTAAGGCCATTTTTGACCTTCAAAAAAATCTTGCACCCCCCAGAATTTTCTTGCTGCCCACGTATGCTTACTAGCTCTGATTCCAAGCTATTTCGCTAAATTAGCACTTTGACCCATTTTTTG
Source organism: Mermis nigrescens (assembly GCA_036768485.1). Classification (NCBI taxonomy): domain Eukaryota; kingdom Metazoa; phylum Nematoda; class Enoplea; order Mermithida; family Mermithidae; genus Mermis; species Mermis nigrescens. Next base: position 171,972 of record JAVLUZ010000746.1, read on the forward strand.
CTTATCCTGCTATATTGTTTCACTGCTCGCTTATTGAATTTTGCAATCTCACAATATGAGCTCGGCTAGCAGAGGTGAAGGCGCAACCGTTATCAGCAGTATAGCGTTATGAGTTTTTTAGCTAAAAAAACATGAAATTCATATTTAAATGACTCAAAAATGATTCAGCCACGAAACTGATCATTATTTCTGGCTTGTTTTTTGGTTCATTCTGCCGGCGAATTTATAGGTATTTTCATTTTGCGAACTTTATGAACAGATTCGCCAATTTTAGGTCACCTGGGTCAGAAGTACCATTTGATAGTATTTACGATCCATAAAGGCTTCACAAATCTGCACAACAAAAAAATTAACATATAACAATGCGTATTTTTCAAAGAATTTTAGCGTTCTCGAATAAGAATTTTCATCATTTGTCATTTTTTTGTCTTCTTAGTAAAAAATTCACGACCCACTTTTTTGGTGACTTTCTCACACTCCAGTGCGCGTGTGTTTATATATAGTGACTTAGTGACCTGTAAACCGCCTTTAATGCTTAGAATTGCGAAGCCAATATCCATCTAACTCGCTTTTATTTGAGTTGACAATTTTTCTTGGCTAGTTTGACCTTAATAGCGCATTTTATGCTTCTCGCCATTTGTTCCTGCCGTCCAATACATATAATAATATGAAGACATTTTTGATTGTTCCTTTCCCCCCTTATTTCAGTGGCGGATCCAGGACTTTCTGTCAAGGGGCAGGACCTAAAATTTTCCTAAAAGTATAGAACATTCTTCGAAAATTCATTTACCGTGCTCAGAGTACCGCTTTTTCGCTGTCTTTTAATTGGCAAAATTATATTTATAATGCAAAAAAGCAAGAAATTTTTGGAATTTCTCAAAGTCTTTATATGAAAAATTCGCAAAATTGATGCAGAAATCGTCACAAATTGCCAAAAAAACACCAGATAAATCATCGTAGAAGCTGTAAAATCTCTGGTTTGCACAAAAACTACTCTTTTGACGTGAATTTCAGTTTTCTATAGCGCCAAGAGAGTCGGCAAATGTCATTAATGAGTACTATTCCGGCGCCAAGCGCTGGAAAAATTCGAAAAATTATGATAATAATGAATAAAATCATCATCAAATACACAACTATTCTTTAGACGCCCGAATATTTTTTGACGACAGTGAGGGGGCCGTCCCCACACATGGGCGTGGGGGGATTTGGGGGTATGCACCCCCAGAAATTGAAATACCTCCCAGAAATCAGAAAACCCCCTAGAATTCAAATTTTAAAAATTTTTCTTGCCTTTTTAGCGATTTTTTGATGCCATTGGATAGTGCTCGATGAGAAACGTCGAAAAGGGTGTTTTTTCGCCATACGCAATACGACCACTTCTAAGACCATTTTTTGACCTTTAAAATTTTTTCACCCCTCCCTTCCAGAATTTCGGTGCTGCCCACCTATGGCTGTCCCCCCTCTTCCCGCCCCGTCTCCCCTATAAATCCGCCATTGTTTTATTTTACCTTTTCATATAACTTTCCTTCAACTTCAATCCTTTGCAAGCACACCTCCATAGAGCAGAACTATTAACTTACATATACAAACACACGTATCCGATATAGTATAAAGTATATGCGTTTGGGTTACTTCTGCAAATCACTTGATCCTAAATATTGAAATTCTGGATACTATCCTTTCAAAATTTTCGATTGAAATTCTTTCCCTATCGCATCAGGAGCCTAAATGCTGATAAAAAGATAAATTCACCACGACGGTGATCATAGTGTTCTTGGGGAGGAGGGTGACCCCAAATGTCGAAAGCCCCCCTCCCGCAAAATGGCCACGTCCGTCCCCCAGAATTGCCGATTCTTCGTAAAAATTGTAAAAAGTGTGCTTTTTTAAGCATTGCTCATTTTTTGCCTACAACTCAAATTTATACTCACTTACAAAGTTTTTTTAAATTTTTTTCATATATTCATATTTTAGAAAGAAAAATATAAATATATGAAAAATTGTATAGAAAGTAGGCATTTTCTAAAACCTCATATAGCAGTGTTTTTAGCATTCACCCATCGCTTTTTAGTCCAAAAAGGCACTTTTAAAGATTTTTGGGTCTGAATCACACGTGGCTTAGAGGGTTTTAAAGTATGCACCCCCCAGAAACCATAATAAGCCCCCCCAGAATTCAATTTTTGAAATTTTTCTGTTTTTTCGCAATTTTTCGATGCCAATTGATAATGCTCGATGAGAAACGTTGAAAAAATGGTGTTTTTTCGCCATACCACCATTCTTAAGGCCATTTTTTTACCTATCTTGCACCACCCCTCCAGAATTTGATGCTGCTTACCTATGGTCAGAACCTCAACCCAGAATTCCTCTACTGTACGTAAATGATAGCAATCGTTAAAAGTGAAGATGTCATCGATTTTTTATAAATTCGCAAATTTCATTCACATATTGATTAATTGTAATTCAGTTCTGTTTGCTTTTAGTAAAGCCGACATCATTATCAAAAAAGAGAATTCCGTTCAGTTGCTAAAAGTAATGACAAGAGCCCTGCAGCCAAGTTCCATATTTTTGATTCCCTATTAATTATTTGAATATAATCACTTGTCAGTGCATTATTGATAATTGATTTATTAAGTTTTTTATCGGTTGTATTTATTTAAATGATAATTTACAATTGAAAAGTAATAGGTCAACTATGTTTTAAAATAGATTTTAATCAAGTTTAACAAATAAATCAAATTTCAGTTAAATTAAAAAAGTAAACTTGACTTAATCAATTGACTTTAAAAAAATAATGATAAAGACTTGCTTCATTGCAGGCTATTCGAAGTGACGAGCAGGGACAGATAGCCGAAAGTGGCTTGAGCAGCCCAAAAGGCAAAATTATTGGGTGAAATGAATGTACGAAACGTCTGAACAATACAACAATATCATCCTTGTGTATATTAGGTTGAACTTTTCAAAAATCTATTTAAGTAGCTTAATCTTGCACTAGTTTTACCTTCATTAGAGTACCTCATTATGTACCTGAAATTGCATGTAAAGTTTCTACGCGTTCCCAAAGTCATTAGCAGCCGTATCGTTTTATTTGTTAAAACGGAAATTAGCCTTGCAAATAAAATTGTAGGTATTTAAAAGATGGAATAGCTTTTAAGTGCCTGTCAAAAGTTTCTAAGCTTGCTTTATTTATTGGATTATAAAAATTATGCTTACTTAGCTAAGTGTGTCTGTCATAAATCAGGTCATACATGTTCTCAGGGGTTGGGGAGATTTGCTGCTCCCCCTTCAGAAAAAAATTCAACCCTTCTTCTAATTTTTTTCGCCTTCCCGAGAATTTGTGTTAAATAGGAATTTTCTGAAAAATCGGAGAAAAAGTGCTTTTGTAAGCTTCATAGCTACTTATGTATTTGCTCAAGTGTCTAATACTCATGTTTTCACTATATTTTGCTCAATTTATTACATCTTTATCATATTTTTTAAAATTCTTTTATGTTTTATGCTCTAGAAACTTAGAGCATCGTCGTAAACGCCAAAAAACAATGTGTTTGACGCGTATCAGCATTTTTGGGCCTAAAAAGGCACTTTAAAATGACACGCCCCCCACACTGTGCATGTCTGAATGTAAGAGACCACAGATGCACAGCTTTGTCGATCTGGGGGGTCAGCCGGTCTGACAGGTCAAAAACAAAGTTTTTGGGCCAAAAGGACCTCAAAAACTGGTATAAGCGCTAAAATAGAGTTAAAACTACGTTATTATACAATTTCTAGAATTTTTCTATTTTCAGCCATTTTTTCCATCATTTAGCCTTATTTTCTCTTAAATTTCCCCATTCTTCCCATTCTAGAGAGTCTGCCCAACCCACGTGCATGTCTGGTCAAGATCGTTTATTACGGCTGAATCAGCATTCAAAGCCTTCGGCTACTTCTTAAATTTTCGAATTTAAACGTGTTTTGTTTACGTTTAGTGTCGAATTAGATACATGCTCTTAGATTAATGACAAAAATGCTGTAAAATGCTTTTGACAAATTTTCCATTTTCACTTCCACATTCAATGATTCAGAATTTTTGATTCTATATTAGAAAAATTTCAGAAATGTATCTAGGAACATGTTTTGAAAGTCTGATTAATAGGTCATCAGATGGATCATGAAATAATGATCTCTTATTTATTTAAGTATATAAATTACCACCCATTTTAGCAAATCTGCTGCATTGGTAATGAATATAGACCCTTACCCAACCTGGTTCGCATTGGACGTGCAAGTATTTTGAAGCGCTTGCCTGGTGCGACTATTTTGATAGCTACGGCTTATCAGCTAATAACCATACATAAAATTATATTCTACAGTAGGCTACAAAAATTAAGCATAATAAAACATGCGTGCAGCAGCCATTAACGTCTATGTGCGGACAATGTGTGTTTATTTTTAATTTAGAGGTACAGAGGGGTGCCCATGAAAAAGCTTAGGAAAAGTTATGCTGATGAATTTGTAACGGGTTTTGTAAATTGTCTATTCAAGATAAAACCTCATTCATAGATGACGATTTTATCATAAACCAAATTTGTCAAAAATGGATCAATTTTACATAACTTTGCCAGCAACACGATAAGTGATAGGCAGAATACGCCTTCAAAGTTTATTGTACATTTACCGCAAAAATTAAAATTAATCGGTGATTGGGAGTGTGGTCTCTCGGAATTTATTTACCTCCATAATTGGCAAACATTAAGAAAACACGAAATGGAAATTAATATTATAGATGCAGATGGTATTGAACCACGATTTGGATCTATTAATACCGTTTATTCCCGGAAAAGTGATTGTCAAGTTGCATTTTCGGAAGATTAAACCTTCATATTTTCAGATATAGTCGTGTCTATTTAAAATTCATCATTCTTAAGCCTGATTCTGATGTGGTTGCAACGAACATATGTAAGTTGGGCTCTGTGCTGACTTCAAATGGAAATATTTCATCGAAGCAACTTCAATAAAAATGTACAATTTACAATCAGTCTATTTTGAGTTTTTTGAGTGCCATAAAGCATGCTTTGTTAATCATATAAATAACGAACCCTAACCCTAACTCTATTGTAATTTACTAACTCTCACAACGCTAGCTATATACGAGCTGCTTGATGGTTTCCGTTCTAAGCTTGAAAAAAAAATTTAAAGTTTTGAAGTTTTGGAAAAAAATTTATTCTGAAAGTGTTCCAAGGTTTGTAAAACTTTGTAAAAAAATTGCACGGTCCAAGAGCTCTGTTGCTAGCAAAGGGTCATGGTAAAATTGAGACGACCGAAATGCTTATTGAAGCTTAGGCCGCGAAAAATATTCAGTATGAAGATGGCTTGTGGCTAGGGAGGGGCGAAATTTTTTAGAGGTTTTGTAACCCTAGCTAGTTTTATGAGAGAACTGCGTCAGAACTGCTTAAAAGCAGTCTTTTTTTGGAAAAATCGTCGATAGTACCGATCACACATGGGCACGGGGGTATGCAACCCCCAGAAGTTGAAATAACCCCCCCAGAATTCACAATTTTGAAAATTTTTTCTGCTTTTTTAGCGATCTTTTGATGCCATTGGATAGTGATCGATGAGAAACGTCGAAAAATGGTGTTTTTTTGCCATACGACTACACCTGGGCGTGGGGGTATGCACCCCCAGAAACCAAAATACCCCCAGAATTCAATTTTTGAAAATTTTTCTCGTTTTTCCGCAATTTTGTGATGCAAATGGATAGTGCTTGATGAGAAACGTCGAAAAATGGTGTTTTTATCGCCATACCACCATTTTTAAGGCCATTTTTGACCTTCAAAAAAATCTTGCAGCCCCCCCAGAATTTTCTTGCTGCCCACGTATGCTTACGACCACTTTTAAGACCATTTTTTGACCTTTGAAAAATTTTTTAACCCCTCCCTTAGCATTTCGGTGCTGCGCATCTATATAACCGATTTCTAGACTTTTCAGCCGGGAGTAATACAGTTATCCTATCGTCACCCTTTCTATTTGCATCTGAATGACCCGACTTTGCTATCAAAATCCTCAACCATATTCAAATTTTTATCCTTTTTTCTCAATCTTATTTATTAATCACTGAATCATGATGATCGATTTTGAGGTCCTAAAAATTCTTTGCGGTATTACCGAATAAGAAAAAACGACCAATTATTCAATTTCCTGGTGAACAATCTAGCTCATTTTCCGACTTATTGAGGGCAGATGCAGCATAGGTAGGAGGCACCAAAGTTCTGGGGAGTTGGGGTGGGTGCAAGATATTTTCAAGGTCAAAAAATGGCGTCGAAAATGGTGGTATGGCGGAAAAATATCATTTTTCAACGTTTCTCATCAATATCCATTGGCATCAAAAAAATTGCGAAAAAAACAAAACCTCAAAAATTGAATTCTGGGGGTATTTCGATTTCTCGGGGAGGGGGTTGCATACCCCCCAACCCCCCTCCTTCCTACCGCCCAGGTATGAGATATAGTGTATTCATGTTTTTCGTAGAAAATCAAGCTTAAACTAGAAAAAACAGGATTTGTAACGCCGCCCACGATCCCCAACGAGCGAATAAATCATCAGAAATGGGTAGTAATCACACCCGAGCATGGGGGAAGTATGCAGCCCAGAAACCAAAATACCCACCAGAATTGAATTTTTGAAATATTTTGTTTTTTTAGCTGTTCTTTCGATGCCGATGGATAGTGCTAGATGAGAAACGTTGAAAAATGGTGTTTTTCGCCATACCACCGTTTTTAAGGCCATTTTCCGACCTTTGAAAAATTTTGCACCCCCCCAGAATTTTGGAGCTGCCCGCGTATGGTGCCGCCCACCTACGCTAGTAAAACCGTCAAATATTTGAAAATATTTTTGATTTTTGATTGAGTAGTCCTACGAATCAAAATATTTTTGAGCTTTGATCGAGCGGTGCGACAAAATTGTTTTTTTATACGCAAGTTTGTTGTGTGTACTTGAAAATCGTCCGTAAAGCGCAAATCGCAGCACTCTTTCGAAATTAAATGAGAAGAAACATGACCATAAGGAAACGCATCGTAAAGCCGTATTATTATTGTTACACTTACGTTATATAATAGGTAATAATAATAACGAATGGATTAAAAATGACGTCACTGACAAAAAAAGAAAAAACATCAACGGTCACAAGAAGCGTTCGATTAAACGCGCGCGTGATCGACCAGAAAACGAATTACGCAACAGCAGCGACGACGGATACGGAATAATTCGAAATCGAATGAGTTTGTTCGAGAAAAAAAAGCGATTTCACGAAATTAGCCGACTCGCGAAACTACAGTAAGCCAACGAGTCGGGAAGTGACCCCCGAAATTTAAAAATAATTATAAATAAAATTACGCCAGGGAACTTTTTCCGCTCAATGAAGACAATTTCGCAATTGAAGAAATTTGGGATATAAACCCGGCTTGAAGCAGAAACGTGACGGCTCGAAATCTTGGGAGGGGCCTTGGCCATTTTGAAGAGATAGGCACACGACCATAGGTGGGCAGCACCGAAATTCTGGCGGGGGGTGCAAGAAAAAATGGTCTTAAAAATGGTGGTACGGCGAAAAAAGACCACTATTCAACGTTTTCCATAGAAAAATTTCAAACATTGAATTCTGTTGGGGGGTATTTCGGTTTCTGGATATTAAGCCTTCTGAGGGTAATACCCCCTAAAACGCCAATGTGTCTACACGACAGTATGTCCGATTTCAGGCTAAAAATAGCAAAAAGCACCTAAAAATATCAAAAAAGCGATTTTTCGCCAAAAATCGGGGTCAAAAATTTTCTGTCCTTAGGGAGATGGGGACGACCACTTAGGCTAGGGAGATTCACCACAACTCCTTTATATGTCTGGTTTTAAACTAATCAAAATATCGATTAAAGACATGAGTGAGGACCACACGTGCACAGCATGGGCATTCTAGTATTAGGAACGGAATCCTTAAGTGCCTTCTTTGGGCTAAAAAATGGTAGATACACGTCAAAATAGCGTGTCTTTCAAAAACAAACATATTTTTGAAAAAAAAATTCGAAGAAATTGAATAAAATATAGTCAAAAAATGAATATACAGCGCTACGATCCGAAATTCTGAGCTTCTGAGCCCATAGATGGCTTTAAACGCTTAAAACAGCACCGCTTTTACGAATTTTTGAAAAGCACTGGAAATTTTGGGAAAATTGCGAATTCTGGAAGGAATCTTTCTAGGGTGTGAAACCCCCAGATCATGTATGGTAAGGACGTAAATACTTTTGAGCAATAGATGGATAGTGTTTTAATGTTGCCTGAATACGTTGCTTGAATCAGACCGAATAGACCACAGTATATACAACAGATTAGACTTATAAAATTTTTAATCTTTGAAAAGCATCGATTTTTTCCATTATATCACAGGACAATGCATGAAACGAGGTGTAAACTCCAACATATCGACTCCTTTTGTCCTCAAAAGTTTCCGGACATGCAAGAATTTCGCATCTATATAATAAAAAACGGAAAAGAAATAGCGAATTTGCTATAATTTATTCGAAAAAAGATGCTGTCAGGCAAAATCGAACCACCGCCTCCATTCGTCAATGTGATACGCAAAGTCGACTGTTTAAATATACTCACGATCATAAATGCACAGCATGGGAATTCTCGGAGAGGGTGAAATTATTAAGTAGCTTTTTGGGTCCAAAAATGGTACGTACGCGTCAAAAACATCGTTTTTCAGCGTTTCTGACGATGCTCCTATCTTTCTAGAGCATAGAAACATAAAAAAATTTCGAAAAAAATCAAAAAAACCGGAACAAATTGATCAAAGTAGTCAAAACATGAGTATAATGGCGCGAAGCGCCGAAAATTTGGCACTTGCGAGCAAATGGATAGCTAAAAACGCTTTAAAAAGCATCTTTTCTACAAATTTTTGAAGAAATTTTAGTGACAACTTTCAAAAAATCGCCAATTCTGGGGGTGGGATTAGGATTTTTCAGGGGGTGGAACCTCCCTCTCCTCAAACCCCCTAAGATCATGTTAAGATCATGTAATATGTACGTGTGAAAAAACACCAAGTCGCTCATTTAACTCAATAAGCCTACATGTTATTGAAGAAGCTGAGTGCAAAGAAAAAATTGAGTGTAAGCTAACGAAAAATGTAAGGTGGTGTCGCGAGAAAATCGACAATGAAAGTAGAATTTAACGATAACTTAATTTATGTGCACTTGACAGGCAACCGTAGCAATGGGTCGAGTCGCGTTGGGTCGGACGAATCGAATTATTATTTTTAAAAAATCTGACCAATAAGCGCGCTCGATTAAACAAAAATCAACTGACTATCGTCAAATCAAGGATCGATTATTCGGACTCTACGAAACGCGTCGTTGAACCGTAAAAATCTCGTTGACTATCGATTTTTCGCTTATATCACGACGACGATGGGTGGAGAATGGACGGCGGTGGGTGATGCTGCGTTACGATTGGCGGCTTTTGGATAAGCGGCGCGTTATCCCGCCGTTGCTGATGGGTCAACGGCGGATTGATCACGGTAGTGACGGCGGTGGACGATTCGACGACGTTCGCTCCGGCGGCGGCGCCTCCGTCCGAGTGGTCCGACCGGACGGCCGCCGCGTACGACGCCGGTCCGTTTTGAACACCCGCGGTATCTGACGGCGCGCGATCCGGCGAAACGACCGATTTTACGGTCGACGAATCGAACGATTGCGAGCTCGTTGCTGATTGGACGGTTTGAGCGGGCTGCGCCGATTGGACGATTTGCACGGGTTGCGCCGATTGGACGATTTGAGCGGGCTGCGCCGATTGGCCCGCGACGGTAATTTGCGGTACGCTTATGGATTTCGGCGGCGCATCTTGCTGCTGAATCATCGACGTCAATCGCAATTGAGCCAATATTTCTGCCGGCGCGTACTCGCGCAATAATTTATTCTCCTTTTCCAAATTATCGACGTACTTTTCCAGCTCTTGAATGCGTTGCTTGAGCACTTCAACTTCCTCGCGCACGGCGTACCGCAGGTGAGTTTTCACTAGATCCTACGAAATAAAAAGTTTCTATAGAAGATGGAGAGTTTATTTTATTCAGGCACTATGAAAGTTCTTTGAAAATTGAAACATATGTACATGCGCACAGGAAGGGGCATAACCGGCTGGGAGGACCCCCCCCCCACAGAAGAAATGAAAAAAAACATTTTCAGTTTCCACAAAGATCCCCCAGAGAAAAAAATTAAAAATTCTCGAAGTCTACTAAAAGGACAGCGAAAACTAGTTTTCAATTCTTTTTTAAGCTACTAAACTAACTTTTCCGGCACTATATTTTCTAACTTGACATAAAAAAAGTTAATATATCAAACTTTTGGGCGTTTGGTGCCGATTTGTCATTGTCTGCATTTGCTTTCTTTGGAAAACCCGCAGAATTAAATGCAAACACAAGAATTTAGGAATGTTTTAGAGTCAAGCTTGAACTTGACAGATGGCTTAAGCGATAGAATTTTTATATACGAATTCGAAATCAAAGAAAAAATTTTCCATTTTTTTCAAATGTTTTTTCTTAACCATAGTGAAGATCTCGTCGAGAAACGCTCAAAAATGCCCTTACTTTTGCACATCTCTTAATGGTTCGCAAGGTATAGGACTCCAAAAATTTCAGACCCTCTGGTTAAGTCCCTGAACACCGGGACGGGTAGAACCATTGACCATTGTCTAAGTATGCAAGTGCATTAGGAGGTACTATGGGGGTTGATATTTTGTATATTTTTATATTTTTTATATTTTTTCACTATGGGGTCCAATCGAAAGAACATACTTTCGAAAATCTATACACTCCAGAATTGAATTTTGCTAGTAGTTTTGGGGCTTTTGCCCAATGAGACCCCAGAATTTAGTAGCTGTCCGTGTAAAAGTATCAGGCACGTAGCTATGGCGGGGATGGGGGTCCGAAGCCCCCAAAATTCAGAAAAAACCGGAAGAATAGGACTTTTCACGTTATTTTGTGCCATTTTTAGCCTTTTTGGACCACGGACCCCCCAAAATTGGTGTTGCCCCCCTTTCCCCAAAAATAGGACGGCCAGCTACGTGCCTGATAAGCATTAACCTACACCATAGATGGGCAAGGTAGAAATGGCCAGAGGGGGTGAAATCCAAAAATAATAATATGGTGAATTCCATTTATTGCTTTTGTACAGGGTCTGTTCGCACTAGTACAATTACGGTTCGCTCAACGTATATACATCCTGCACACACATAAAATTTAGGGTACTATAATATAGCACTATAGAACTTTACGCGCCGTAAATTAGGTTTCTTGATCCTTATCAGTGGACTTTAGCCAATTCTTAGATTTCTAGCGATGAAAAATGCAAGATTATCGATGTAGCGCGAAGCGAAGAAACATTCTGATATTTTTTTCATTCCCAAGTAGAATTTTCGGGCCTTTTTTTGCAGTAAGCTCAACAATTCTTTTGCAGCATTATTCTTTTACTCAAAATCCCTTCACAGTACCCACCTGGTTTCCCAAAACCTTAGATAGGGCCAGGGATGATACCAGCGAACGACCGGTCCCGAAAAAACCGGGCCCGGGCCTACATATAATATATACATAGGAGCCTATGCATGCATTTACACTTTATAGGGTGACAGTAAAGACTGTTCCTTCATAATATATCAATAATTAGAAATGGTTAGTTGGAGCAGGACAAAATCAGTCGAAATCAGAAGTGCTATGATGAGCAGAATAATCAAATTAACAAATCATTTCAAAATTTTATTACGCAGATCTAGCCTTTAAAAACTTTTGAATTAAACAGATCGTAGGACATTTCTTTCAAGTTATATTTGATAAACAACAACTTGCACCAAAGTTCTGGGGGCGCAAGATTTTTCAAAAGTCATGGCCTTAAAAGTGGTGGTATGGCGAAACAACACCATTTTACAACGTTTCTCATCGAGCACTATCCATTGGCATCAAAAAATTGCGGAAAAAACGAAAAAATTTTTCAAAAATTTAAATCTGGGAGGGGGAATTTTGATTTCTGGCGGAGTGCATACTAATGCATAGTGCATTTATTTTGCTTTCTCGGGAGGGGGGGAGTGCATACCCTCCAACCCCCCACGCCCAGGTATGGTAATAGCCTATTTCTGTCGTCATTTGCAATGTCCACTGCTGCACTGAATTCCCTTTCACTGATCTAAAGGCTTCAAGTCAAAAAATTGCCAAATATGCGACGTCATTACTGCTAATTAAATTTTTAAGACTAATATTTCCCTAAAGTATAAGAGTTGAATCTTATATTGAAAGTTAGAACGCATACATATACACATCAGTGTTGCTAATCTTAGCTGTGGAAAACCTCATAAAAACCTCAGAAATTTAGGAAAACCTCAAAAATGCTAGTCAAGGTTTGAATGTGGGTTTTATACATTAGTTTTCATGATTTTTCGGTATACTCAGATTATTCAGGCACTGTTTCTGAGCATTTTCTGACAAAATTAAAATAAAAACTTCTAAAATAAAAACCTCAAACCTAAAAAATCCCCACAATCTTAAAAAAACTCCAAATTTTGATGAAAAAGTTTAAGCACCCCAACTGTTTATGTAACGTTGTATTGTTTTAGCGATCTACTGCAATCTTGTCAACGTGTGCGATTAGCTTCTTGGTATTTCCTCAGGCGGATAATCGAATTGTCATATTTATTTAAAGTTCCATAAATTATTTGTGCGTAAAAGAGCAAAAAATGTATATATTTCTGACAAAAATTGCTGTATTTTCATTCATGTTTAGTCAATTAAATCGGCTTATGAAAAATTATGGATGAATCAAAATTTAATTAGTTTGCACCAAAGTCAATAATTACTGTTCCTTAGCGACCCGGCAAAGATTCAAATAATGAATGATGTTTAAGTGTGCAGGAGGCTGACCCATTTTGATACGGGGTGTTTTCAATGCGCTGATGATTTGAAACGTTCGGTTCCCGTCCTTAATAAGGTATCCCAGATTTACTGCAAATCAGTCAATTTAATTTCCCAGAAGAACATTTAATGTAGTATTAAGCGCTCATCAGGAGTCAATGAAAAATAGATTTCACAATGGTAAAACAATTCAAAACATGAAGCAGTGCATAGTGTCAATGAAACTTTTAACTTTAAAAATGAAGTCATAATATGACACGTGATCCCAATCAAATGTCTAAAATCTGATTGAAATTTTATGGTGTTATGAAATAGATACTAATTAAACAAAACTTTCATCCAAAATCAAAAAGAATTAATGAAAACAAAGCTGATGAAATTTTTGAACTCCATTCGACGAACGTGAATAACTTGAAGAAATAACGTATTTTGTGTGTTTGTTTTTCCAGGCACTGTTGGTACAAAAGGTGATCCTATTAGTTTTTAAATTATGTAAATGCATGGAATTATGTCTAGAATTTAAATAAAAGTCACTCCAAATGTGCCAAGTTCGTTTTATATCCTATTAATGCAGAAAAAATAGGCAATAAATGCTTAAATGTGATTTTGCGAAGGGGTGCTTGAACTTTTGAGCGGCACTGTTCATGAGAAATGTTAGCACGGAAAAATGATATTACGTACATAGGAACGGGTCGCTTGGTACGAGTTGGATAGCAGAGAATGCAATTTTGCAAGGTATGAGGATAATAGCTGCCGAGACGAGGTACAATTTTGTGAACAGGGAGGCTCACTCCAAATCAACGAGCAGCCTTTGCTTGCATTATGTTATTCTTTGAGGTAACAACAATATATGTACAAGCTGGTACGAAGAGCGCACGTTGTGCTGGATTACAAAATACAACGAATATAATATTTCAGGCCCGGGCCCGGACGCCCGAAGACCGGCCGGGCTCGGGTACCTGGTCGATCCCTGGCTGATACCCCTCGCACCCCATATGCCCATGTGTGTTGTGCTGCATACTTACAAATTTTTCAGATTGGGTAGGATTTTAGATAACGGAGTTGCCAAGGGCACTTTTGGTACTAGTGATCTGAGGTAACGCTTTGGCAAAAAATTTTTTTCCACGCTTTCCAAGGTTTGGGGCAGAGCTTCGGAAAAGATCGAAATATAAGCAACATAAAATTTTTTTTCTCGTGCTTTCTATAATTTTAATCAATATTGATTTCCTGTTTTTAAAATTCAAACAATTTCGCTCTAGCTCCATTTTTACCCCAGATATTTGAATTCCAAATTTTTTAAAATTTTTGTAATGGCGACACTTATATACTTTCCTTCAAGAATTAGCCCGTAGCTGATATGATCTGGGGAAAGAGTTTGGACAGTTTAACCATGCAAGGGCAGTGATCAAATTCTGGCGGGTCTGGGTGGTGCAAAACCGGCAAAATTCCCAAAAAATATGCCAAAAATTCAATTCTGTAGCCATATCGATTTTTGGAGGGTTTATCGGATTCTGGGGGGGTAAAAACACGCCTGGGCGCGGGGGTTGGGGGTATGCACCTCCCAGAAACCGAAATTCCCCCAGAATTCAATTTTTGAAAACGTTTTTTGTTTTTTTCGCAATAAGTGCTCGATGAGAAACGTTGAAAAATAGTGTTTTTTCGCCATACCACCATTTTTAAGCCCATTTTTGACCTTTGAAAAAATCTTGCACCTCCAGAACTTTGGTGCCGCCCACCTATGGGTGAAATCCCTCCAAATCCCCTCCCCAATACCCATGTGTGGTTTTCACCCCCCCCTTAAGCAGAAATCTTTTCGCCCCCCCAGAATTCGCTAATTTTCAAGTTTTCAAATTTTTTTAGAAAATTCGCCAAAAAGGTGCTTTTTCAAGCGTTTTTAGCCATCTGTTTGCTCAAAAGTGTCAAATATTTGGCGCTTCGCGCCATACACTCATGTTTTGATTATATTTTGTACAATTTAATCGACTATATTTTATATTGTTTTTCAAAATTTTTTGTTTTTACGCTCTAGAAAGATACAGTATATATAACATATGAGCAAAAGCCCATCCATGGAACGGGCTGACACAATAGCTGGACGGGCTGATGAGTCCGATTGAATGGGCTGATTATGAATAAATAATGAGAAAAAGTACAGAACCAAACAAAATTGTATTGTTTAACCTAACTTCAGCGCTAAAGGGAACAACCAACCCTTGAGAGCTAATCGTTGGACGGGCTGAAGGTTTGGCTAGCGCCCAGGTATGTACAGCATGGTCAGAAACGCCGAAAAACGATGTTTACAACGCGTACCCTCTATTTTTGTGCCCAAAAGGCACTTCAAAATTACACCTCCGTCAGAATTCCTATGCTGTGCGTGTCTGGCCAGCAGTACGGTTTTCCGCGAAACTACCAGACTCAGATTGCTTTAGGATCCACGTGTGTGCCAGACTTAAGATGAGCCTCAGCCATAAGAAGCTTATTCAGACTTAGGCTTAATAATGTGCACTCATATTAGTTCTAGCGATTAGAATAATCTTGAATAGTGGGATGCACCCTCCCTTTTTTGGGTGGTTGAGACAGACAGGGACAGGTAGAGTCCAACAATCTTGAGCTTACGATACATTTTCTGCATCATTTTAGGACAAAAACGAAATGACTGAACAACTTTGGCGCCGGATTAGTAGCTTTTCGCCTTATTTATCCAAAAAGTGCTTAAAGTAATACGAATATGATTCAGTAAATCAAAATTTCTTGGCCGGATCGATACATTTCTAAATTTATAATCACTAAAAGTAACACGATTCAGTCGAAATGGACTAAAAATGTTTAGAAAAATATCACGGTCTTGTCCTAGCGCGTCTCCACCTTCGGGAAAACGTATTCTTGAACAATGTTTTTTTCTGCAAAGTCATCGATTATAGTCATATTTGAAACGCTGATGACGAATATGATAGTCATTTTTAACGAAAACGCGTATGTCCAGTTATATATGCTAATTTATTTGAATTTAATTCGGATTTGAGATTGTGCATGACCGGTTGTGGCCTCATTTAATTTGCTGATTACGAATACACTAAACATTTTTAATAGAAAGGTTAACATTGTTTTATATTTTTTGTTTTTAATTTTTTAATTTTGAGCAAAATTGTTCCGCAATGCGATGGCAGATGGCCAAGAACAACCAAAGATTGTTGTTACAATTTGTTTAGGCTTCGGCTTAGTTATGTGCCTTCACATTGGTGCCAGCGCATGAACTAAGCCTGAGATAAATGCGCGAAAATTGCAGAGCGAGCGGAGCAATTTTGCCCATTTATGTCTTATGTCTTAGGCTTAGCCCATGCCTGGCACCAATCTAAAGCCTCAAGCAGTGATCAGAAAAAAATTACTGTCAAAAAAGCCAATTGAGCCAGCAGTTTATAAAACGTGTGTCAGCAATTATAAACGAGTGAGTCGGCACTTTAGATGAGTGTCAGCAATTTAGTCCGATGTGCATAAATTTGCATGATATTAAACATACGCGTTTTTTTGTTAGAAATGAGGATCATATTCGTAATCACAGTATCAAAGGTGACTATAATCGATAAATTTTGCAGAAAAAGCATTGTTCAAGGATTTGTTTTTCCGAAGGGGGTTGATGTGCTGGGATAACACCCTTACCACCATATCGACGCGCTCTACGTAGGCTATTTCAGCAATTTCCGTCATTTGACTAGAAAAAAATATTAGGACTTAAGTTACTGATCACGATTTCTGGCATTTTACCCCATTCTCTGACTTTGTGCATCTAGGTTAGGGTCTAAAAATAAATATTTATTCTATCATCTAAAAAAGAATTCTTAATTTAAGAAAAGCTTTGCACTAAAGCAGTTTCCGGAGAAATTTTAGACGTAAGGAATCTGAAAAATAATTACGTGCATACATTGATACGCAAGCTGTATCCCTAAACCTTTTCAGAACCAGGAAGTGTAAAAAATATTAGTTGATATTTTTAACCACGGACGGACTGTAAGCGGAATATAATTCTGGCTGTAAAAGGAGATATTTCAGAGACGTAAAAGGGTCCGAATTATGCGTACATACAACGTACTGACGCAATAATGAAAATATGCAATTTATAATGGAAGCTCTCGCTAGTAAGAATATGTAATAGATCAGAATTTATTCATCCATTTTACTTACATATTTATTTATTTAAAATAGTGCGTCTGAAGAAATCAACCTAAAGTCTGTAAAAAGGGTCTAAAACGTTAAAGGCAAGGCATACCTTTAATAGAATAGAAAATCCCCCACACAAAGCCGTCCATCCCCTAAACCGCCAAAGAATTACATTATCTTATTTCTGAAAGAACACTTCGCGTTTTAAGGTCGTTTTAAGGGCTTTTTTGACATTTTAGGCTGAAATTGGAGATTATCCCTTATTAAAAAATATAGGCACGGGAGGATTTCAGAAGGTTTTCACAAAAAATTTAAAGAATCGATCTGATTTTCTTCAAAAAGGGGACAAGCATTTGCATAGCATTAAAACTATCTCTGCTCATGGACTGTAAACTATGTTGATGAATTCCATTATTTTTTTACCCATTTTGGGTTCTTAAAAATTCTGTCTCCTTTCCTTTCGATCATCTATACGATCGTTCCAAAAGTTCCCCAATTTTATCCTCTCTGCCGAGTGCCGACCATAGGTGAGCGGCACCAAAGTTCCGGGGCGGGGGTGTGCGAGATTTTTTCAAAGGTAAAAAATGGCCTTAAAATGGTGGTATGGCGAGAAAACAGAGAAAAATTCAAAAATTAAATTCTGGGGGCGGGGTATTTTGGTTTCTAGGGGGCATACCCCCAACCCCCACGCCCATAAATGGTGCCGACCAATGAAATCTAGGCCACCACTGTGTTTCGCTGTTTGATGCTATTTTTGTTAATTTTTATTGTATCCTTAACTTCAACTTTATTTATTGTTTAGTGCTACTAAAATGGCTTCCCAGCCACGCGTTAAAATTAAGTGCGGCCAAATGCGCGCGATACTCGAAAGAAGAGACTATATATCATTGTATACGCGCTGATCGATAATGAAGTGTTGAAGAAAGTTGATGTGATTTTTCTTCGCAACAAATTACGTTTATTGTTGTACGTTTACTTTGCAACAAGAAAACCGGTTTGACGAACAGCGGGCGGCCTTCCGTCATTTGCTGTTCCAGAGAAAAAATAACTTACGGCCAAGCGATCAATAAAAAAATAATTTAGGAAGTGGAAAAACATGTCTAGCTAAAATAACAAAAAATAATGCCCGAATTATAAAGTACGCTTGTGTTTATTTGGCGGTCGGGAAAGCTTGGCGGATTTAACGACAAGTCGCTCAAAAAAGAAATGACGTTGAATTTACTCCCCAGGCTAAAATCGATACGATTTTAATTTGTCCCAATTTTATACACCAGTCACCCTTATACAACTTGTTGTTCAGTAAATAAAAATAACCGAAAAAAATATTTACTAAAACGGCCCATCGTGGTGAGTCATTTTTCGATGAATCACGCGAATCGGTGCAGTGAAACGGTATATAGTGAAAAAGATGCGAAATATTTACGCCCTAATTGAGATGCGTGGACTTCGGACCAACGAGCGAAAAGCGGTCTGGGCCAAATTTTATCTTCGCGGAAAAATATATCTCACAAAAAGCTTTAATGTAGCTTGTTACATATAAATATTCCGGGATAAGAAAAAACAGAATTTCGATGATAATGCAGCAAGAAATGAGCCAATGCGGATAGAATGTCAGTACTGACGGAAAATAGCAACATCGATTATATTGGTCGATCAAAAGATCAAAGCAAAAAAACCGCTCTTAACCCGAGGGGATTCGGTAAGCAGTCCGGGTCGATGATCAAGGCTTGTTTATCGACACAGTATTTGTATTACTTAAATTACTATTTTACAATTTATCGTCATGCTCCGAGGCAAAAACAATAAAAATGTAAAAAAGACCAAGGCAGAAATCGCATTGATCGGCCGAAAGCGATCGAACGAGAAATAAGCTGCGACAGATATTGCGTTTAAAACGGAAAAACCGTCTAATTTTTTTTAGCAAATTTTTAGTATTTTCTATCATTACAAAGCTAGACATTGGATAAACTTGACCAAGGCCAAAACCCTAGTTTGGCCACACAAAAAGCTTTACTGTAACGTGTTATATTACACTAATATTCGCATTTACAAAATGCACAAAAATTTTTATGGACCATCTTTGTACTTGTACAAAGAAAATATACCCTGTACAAAAACACTACTTGATAACGGTCTACAATTCGAAGGTGTAAAGAATAACACTTTCTTAATTTTCCGAGTCCGGCATTATTTTAGAATTTTGAGCTATTGCGCCTTACACGAGGCGTTTTTCACAACAGTCTCTCAAAGAAAAAATCTATATTAGCTATTTTTCATTGTGTGTCCTGTCCTGTCCAGTGTTATCAATCAGGCATCTACCTTTGTTCATTTTCTTTTTCTATTGAATCCACCCAGGCCCATAGGTATCGAGGATTTGGCCATGGGGGAGGAGAAACCCAACATAAATCGGTCTATATCACGGGAAATTCGTCACGATAGCTCGCAAAAACGCATTTTTCAACATACTCTATCCATTGAGATCATAAAATTCAAATATTTCCGGAAAAATTTTTATTTTTTCAAAATAGTATAAAAAATGCCGTTTTTATGGCGCTTGAAGCGAAAGTACGGAAAATACTTCATATCTGGCGCGAAGCGACGAAAATTAGAAGATTTTACGTCAAAGACAGGCAATTTTTTCATCTTTCCATGCAATATCTTACCTTTCAGTGTTTTTTGTACAAGGTCCGTTTGTACTTGTACAAATATGGTCCCTAAAAGACTTGCACATTTTGTACACACAAATTCTTGGGTACTTCAATATGGTACAGTGGCGATTTTAGTGTGGTAAAAACAGAGTTGTCCGACCTTTAGTAGTGTATTTGAGCTAATTTCTAGGCTTCTGAGGGAAAAAATCACTAATAATCGTCTCAAAACGGAGCGAAGCGCCGAAAATTTGACATTTTTCCTTTCGGAATGCAATTTCTGCCATTATAAAGGTTGCGAATTACAGACCCTTTTTGCAGTTTCTGTCTTCCCAAAAATCTTTGAACATGAACAAAGACGGTCCCCAAAAGTCTTTGTACATCGGAAAAAAATCTTTGCCGAATACAAAAAAAATCGTTTCGCCTTTCAAAATTATTTGCCGGTGAAAGTTAGACGGCCCCGCCCCTCAAATACGGCCCTGTATACACCGGAAATTCTAAAAAGCTTCAAAAAGACCGACAAAAGCAGCATATAGCACTTTTAGCAGATTTTTAAGCTAGTAAACTCAAATTCACCATTTTTCATGCTTGTCTTTTGAAAAGTCGACGTTTGCATCAGACATGTCAAATTTTTACAGCCATTTCGTTCTGAAATGCAATTGAGTGGAAAATAATAACTTCTTCATATGTCGAATATAAATGATATTAATCGTACCTACCCTGAAGTGCAAGTGTTAAAATAATGCAAAAACGACCTTAATTTGTACTTTTTGATAAATTCAAAGCACTTTTTCAAACAGCATTAAATTTTGTTCGTTTTCGACCTTAATTATGCCTTACTTTCCCCAAAAAAATTTCTCTTCTTTTCCTACCTAGGATGTAAAGACCGTCACATAAGACAAGCCCCAAACTGCATGTCTGGTTTGTACCCTAGAAAAATAGGCTAAAACCTATCTAATTTTAAAAACCTCGACTTGTAGCACGTTGGCGCTAATGAATTGATGAGAAACGTCGCGAAATAATGTAATCGACCAAGCCGTTAATTTCTTGGCATTTTCATATGATTTAAATAAATTTTATGACCATAGAATTTTGTTTGAAACAACTTAAAAGCTGGGTGGGGTGCTTACGTGAGCAGCACCGAAATTCTGGGGGATGCTTTTTCAAAGGTCAAAAAATGGTCTAAAAAACGTGGTATGGCGAGAAAACACCATTTTTCAACGTTTATCATCGAGTACTATCCATTGGCATCAGAAAATTGCGAAAAAAACGGAAAAAATTTCAAAAATTTAATTCTGCTGGAGGGTATTTTGAGTTCTGGGGGTGTTCGGCCTTTCGAGGAGAGTGCATACCCCCACGCCCACGTGTGGTGGGGTGTATTTGGCCATTGTTTGAGGAAATGGCTATCAAGTTCTGGCTAGAACGGTAAAAAATAACATAAAAATCGTCAAAGCGCAATTGTTCGCCTAAAATCGGGGTAGGGGTCAAAAAATTTCTAACTTACAGGCGACGACCCACTATGCGTCAAGGATCCATCTCCCATCATGTGAGGGATTCGTCCCCCATTCCTGTATGTCTAATTTTGTTAAATCCACGACAGATACGCACAGTTTTTATCTGTTTGGCGGCGAAAGTTCAAAAATATGTCAGACGGAATATTGAAAAATCCGTAACAATTCAAATCCAACTTTTCAAAATTTGACGATCCCACAAGAGTCGAAAATTTACGCGAGAGGGGGATGGAAACTATACATGATATTGGGGATGACCCTCCAAAAAATTTACCCCCAAGGAACTGGCAATTTTTAGGTTCTCAAAAAAATTTCTGAAAATTTGTTAAAAAGATGCTTTTTTAAGCGTTTAAAGCTATCTATTCGCTAAAAAAGCGAAATTTTCGGCGCCATTATACTTATGTTTTGACTATATTTTGTTCAATTGGTCCCACCTTTTTGATTTTGTATCGAAATTTTTTGTTTTCATGCTCTAGAAAGATGGAACATCGTCAGAAACGATGAAAATGATGTTTTTGACGCGTATCTATCATTTTTGAACCCAAAAAGACACTTCATACTCTCAACCCCCAGAATTTCCATGCTGTGCACGTATAGTGGAAACCCGAACGAAACCCCTCTCAACAAAGTTGAAATCGTTCCTAAAGTTTTGTCTATCGACCTTATATGCACTAATATCAATTCGACTTTAAAAATGATGTGCGCGCGAGTGTCTGAATAAACATGACGTGGACGATTGTGTACACAGTCCGCTGTCGGAGCCGATTCCAAAAATAAATCACAGGCTACTCTTAATACACCTCAGCGAAGTTAAATTAGAAACTGAATCCACAGACCACTTCAGCAACGCACCGCACCGTCATTTTATGATCTATATATACTCGTACGTTAGATCTATTTTAGGAAGAACAGGAATTTATATACCTTTGAAACTTATCAATCCTCTATCATAAAAGCTATAGACGATCAGTTAATCGATTAAGCGATTGCACAATAATGCGTCGGATCGGTGATGTCTCAACAGTCCCACCAATTATCCCACCGTCCCAAAAGTCCCACCGTCACAACAGTCCCACCAGTCCCACCGGCCTCAACAGTTTCACTAGTCCCAAGGGTCCCACCAATAGTCCAAACGGCCCGCTACTTTCGCTGTCCTAACCAATAAAGCACAGAATTGCCGGTCTGGGAATCAGTCGATAAAAAGGGGATCAGTCAAAAAGCATTTTTGAGCTAAAATGGCCTCAAAACTGAGATACGTAGATGACAGTTTCTGATCATTTTCAAACGATTTTGCGGAAAAATAAATCTGCGTCCATTTTTTGGTCTTCATTTTGCCTTATTTTCTTTGGAATATTTCTGATTTTTTCCTGGGATGTCTATGGACAATAAACACACAGGAACTAAAGTCTGATTAGGAAAATGAGGCAAAATCGCAAAATTCGTTAAAAAACGCCGAAAATGAATCCTGGAGTCCGCATGAGTTTCCGGGGGTGAAGGGTTGCATTCTGTGTGTCTAACGCCCCGAAGTCCATAAGTGATTTGATTTTTCCGAGCAGGGCGGAGACCGTCCGCAAAATTATTTCGATTTTTA
Organism: Mermis nigrescens; assembly: GCA_036768485.1. NCBI lineage: Eukaryota > Metazoa > Nematoda > Enoplea > Mermithida > Mermithidae > Mermis > Mermis nigrescens. Next base: position 194,779 of record JAVLUZ010000746.1, read on the forward strand.
AAAGGGTCCAGAAAGAATTAAAAATTCTCAAGGTCTGCTAAAAACACTTACTAAAACAAGTTTTAGAGCACTTCTAGCCTCCTAAACCCAAAATTATTCATATTGAAGGCAAAGACCCGCCGCAAACATTGTAAGCAATAAATATGTTAAAATTTTTCGGCGCCATTTATTAATTTTAAAAATTCACTTCCGTTTGAAATGCCACTTAATTCAATGCAAGAACAAGATCCCATGTTTTTCGGAGTCGAGCTTAGAGTGGATGGAAAGAAATTAGTTGGCACGGATGAATAAAAGAGTTTTTATCTGTGTTTGAAAATGAAGCTAAAAAGTTGCCGATTTTTCGTAGAATTTTCCTCACCAACTGTATATATAGATTTCGTCAAAAAACGCCCGAAAGTGTGATTACTCACGTCTGTATAGCTCCTAACAACCACACCTGGGCGTGGGGGTTTGAGGGGTATGCAACCCCCAGAAGGCCGAATACCCCCCAAAATCCAATTTTTTTCTTTTTCCCGTTTTTTTCGCAATTTTCTGAGCCAATGGATAGTGCTCGATGAGAAACATTGAAAAATTGTGTTTTTTTCGGCATACCACCATTTTTAAGACCATTTTTGACCCTTAAAAAATCACTCCCCCAGAATTTTGGCGCTGCCCACTATTGTAATAAGTGACTTCAAAAAATGATAAATTCCTCAAAATAATATCTTGATTACGCCTCTGTAAGTACGATTATTACTAGTTTTCTTAATAATACCACTCGAAAAAGCATCATTTGTCGTTATGCCTATATTCATAAAATACCGAAGACCGCTCAGAATAAACGATCAGGAGGAAGTAAGACATCAATAAACAGACTTAATAGTTTCCCTAAAAACTTTACAAGCATGCAAAAAATTGCAGTAAACATGCTTTAATGATTCATTAACAATTTCTAGAACTTTTGCTGACGACTTAAAGAACGTTATCCGCCAGAATTTTCACGATTTTCTTGATTTTCGGCTGATTCCATCCGGCTCTGCATAAAAATGCAGCAGTTACAACAAGCTGAAAATAAAGCTTTTCAGCGGATAATTATTTCTAAAGGAATAGGTGCCCAACAGAATGTTATTACCTTGTGCTTTTTACACATCCGATCCGAACTGCGAGGCCAGAGCAAACAAAAATCGTTATACAATGAGAAATATAGCCGAATAACGTAAGCAAAAACGCTTTAGAGCGATAATAAATTACATTTAGGAAAAACCAGACTAGAAGCCAGCTAATTATTCGTTTTTTCCTATTTAAAGCCGGCTTCTATGGCCGTCAAAACATGCTTTATCAAAAATCGATATAGACAACAAGCGTAAGAATATGCGATGCTAGATTGCTGCATACCCCTGAGTCAATAATTTCGAATCAAAAAGCTAAACCGTCGAAAAAAGCTTCCCAATTCAGACAGAATGGCATAAAAGTGAGATAAACACGTTTAGGGAATTGAAAAAAAATAAGACCAATTTTTTGAGGTAGACGGCTTTCCTTTTCATTAAAGCTAAAAGGAACGATTTTTCGCTACAATATTCCCCAGGTAATTTTGTTAAGGTCTGATATATGTTCGAGGGGATGGGGATCGCCTTCATCCCAAAGCCGGCTAAACTAACCCTCATTCACCGACTTTTTTTGGCAAAAATTTGCGTTTTATGACCTCTTTCGGTATTTTTGCCATTTCTGATCAAAAATATAAAACTATTCAACCCCTCCAATGGCCGACTATCTCTATGCAAAACTTCGAGTCACTAAACTCAGTGCCCCGTGCAATTTTTTTGAGATTTTTGGAAGGTTGAAAAAAACTTAGAGAAGACATTTCATAATGTTTTTGCGAAAGCTTCGCAAGAGGCTTCCTGCAAAAGAAGGGAGTGCAAAAAATGAGTCGCGATTACATGTATGATTGATTAAGTATGGCCTTTGTAAACTCAATACAAGGCGTCATTTTAGTATGATCTTCATTGCGGCTGCTAATGGCAAGCAACGAGCGATTGCGTAGGAAACCCCATTAGTGCCCCGAAAAATTGAGCAAAGCCTCAGCTTGACGTAGACAAAACGGTACCTATATTTCTCTGGAGAAGCTATGTCTAAAAGCGACTGAGCAGCGCGAAGTTCGTTGATGAAATAAGTTTGGCATACAAACTAATATAGTATATTCAGACCGTAATCCAGGATTCGGCCAAGAGAGGGGGAGGGGGGCGGCAGACCCAGCATAAAAAAATTTATATCTCGGAAACTTCATTGGGATAGCACGCGGAAACCGCATTCCCTAAAATTCGAACTTTTCAACATTGATTTTCTTACTCAAAAAATTATAAAAAATTGTCATTTTTTCGTCACGCCAGCGCCAGAATTAAAAGAAATACTTCACATATAGCGTGAAGCACCGAAAATTGGCATATTTCATGACACAGAGATGAAACATTTTAAACTAACCGTGCCTTATCTTACATTTAAACTTTTTCGCCCTCGATGTATATGCACTTTCATGATTTACAAAAAACTTTTCATGAATTTCACGTTTTAAAACTGTAGCATAAATAAGATCATTTAAACATAAAAGACAAAGTACATATTTTTATAGTAGGTAGTAGAGCTGTGCCGGGACCAGTGTTAGAGTTGATTGAAATGTAGAAAATTGATGATGTTTTTGGGCAGATTTACCTTCAAGCTCAATTTCAAGCAACACCACAGATCTTGCTAATTCAAATCTTGATTTCATTATGTCATATTGATGCAAATTTCTAATTAATAATCAAAATCGACACATTTTAAATCCAAGTCGGATGAGTTTAATCCATACATGGGCAGCTCAAAAATTCTGGGGGGTCCAAAATTTTTCGAAGTCAAAAAGTGCCTGATAATATACGGTAGGGCGAAAAAACACCGTTTTCTTGCGTTTCTCAATGAGAGCTATCCATTGGCATCAAAAAATTGAAAAAAATTCTGAAAATCAATTTCTGGGGGGTCTAGCGGATTTTTTTTGGAAGGGGGGGAGAATGTGAATTCTGGGGGGTCTAGACCCCCAAGACCCCCGATGCACATGTTTGGTTATATCTTGTAATCACAACAAATATTAACGCTTGACGCGCATATCTATAAGCCAGAATATATACATAGGTATAAGAGGTAGGGTAGGGTCGTACGATGAGCACGGTAAAGCACGCTTTTCTTGGCCCCGGCCCCGCCAAAAAAGGCGGCGCCGGCACAGCTCTAGTAGGTAGTAGTCAAAAATTAACAGCTGGACAAGTTAGGGGTGGAACGAGGGGGGGTTAAATCCTCACAGTAGGTCATAAGTAAACGCCCAGAAATGCGTCCGATGGCTTTAAAGGACTATAAAGGTCGTTACGACTGACGAACATTCATAATTTTTCAAAAAGAAAGATGCGTTTCACCGAATAAAGTGTCTTTTTTAACTAGTGTTCAATGCAGTCACTCTATTCAGCAAGTAACTGACAGAAAATGAAAAACGTTACAGAAAGATTTTTTTGTAGAGGCTTCTTATTGTAAAAGCTGTAGATTTCATCGAGAGTTAAGGCAGCTTGTTTAGATTTTCTGCGAAAATGTCAATAGCTTCTACCTAACTTTTTTCTTAGACCGCCCAAAGTAACAGTACGCTCAATGACCACCAAAATTGATGCAAACAAGAAAAAAGAGCAAAACTAGTATCTCAATTCAACATTTCTGACAGATTTGACGTATTTTCGCAACACTCGTTTTTGGCCTTAATTTTGCATTATTTTTCAAAAACTCATTGGGTAAGGAAAGCTTCAGGTGTAAGTAACGCCAAGCACCAGTGCGATTCAACATGATTCAAAGACAATTATTTTATTCAAATAATTTATTGTACAGAAATTCCAATCGGATTCATTTTTAATTTTCCGTTGTAACGAGCAGACCATAGATTTGTGGCAAAAAGAAATTCAATAATAATAATACTCGTCGTTCGAGTAAAAAAATCGAAAACAATCATAAAAATTTGTACTGCGTTGTTTACTACGAAATTGCGTTTAGGAAGATGAGAAAAATATGTAAATTTCGTCCTAATCTCATCCCATCTTATCTTTCTTCTCTGCGCCTTAATTTCCTCAGTCGATCGCTCGCCCGGATCATATGAAGGCGATGCCCCGTTTTTATCGGGCGGGCGCTAAAAATAATCACACGGTCCTGCGTTTTATTATTACGCCATGATGCTAAAAACCCGTATGCCGCACGTTCTGCAGTATTTGTATATCGCATCGATGAGCAAGTTCGTACGCGTTCTCCACTGCTCAAATTCAAGGAGAGCACGTAAAACGCGCGCCACGGGTTTTTTTGTCAAAATGTGCGCATGAACTATATTATGCGTATAAAACGCGCGTTTTCTAGGACACAAAAAAAACGGTTTCATCGGTTAGATTATCGAGTGTAGTTGTAATGAAGAGATAAGGCACTACGAAAAAACGTAATACTTGCTGATAGCCGCCAATTAAGTAGGCGGCGTGGTTTGTGTACACAGGCCCCATATTGCGCAATAAACGTAATGTATACAAGTAATGCGTATAAAAATGTATGCAAGGCGCGCAGTACCATGAAGCATTCGTCTGATATAACGTTATGCTATATGTATAACGCGCTGCGCTTTATAACGCAACGGTAGAAAAAATCAATCGATAATGCGATTCAACGCACAATTCACGCTTTGCGTACAGCACGTCTGGGCTCGTTTAGTGCAATTAGGTCGCTTCTTAACGAAGGTTTCGCGTTATAATCGGGTTGAACGATCGATAAATCGGGATAATGCAACATTTATTATACATCAATCAGCGGCGGATGCAGGGTTTTCTGACAAAAGGGCAGAATCCCAAATTCTTCTAATAGTCTAAAAACTGTCCAACAAATCCATCCTTATGCTCAAAGTAGCGTTTTTTGTCGTCTTTTGGCAAAGAGAATCATTTGTGATCCGAAAAATTTGAACATTTAAAAAAATGCTCTACGAAAAACGCACGAATTAGTGCCAAATAAACACAAAGCGCAGAAAAACTACTATGGGTAAATCATTGCATTGACTAAAAATCCTTGTTCTGTAAAAAAACCACTTACTCTCTTTACGTAAAAATAAGGTTTTTAGAGCGCCAAGAAAGTCAATCAATGCCATTAATGAGTAATACCCGCAGGAAAATTTAAAAAATCACGAAAAAATGGCTAAAATCGTCAAAAAATACACGTAATTCACAATTGCGCCGATTTTTTAAGAAAGCCGCCCGCGCGCCCACTCTTAATCCGTCCTTGACATGAATGAAAGGCAAAAAAGCAAAATCGTCGCTCACCATGGCTTGTTCGATCTTGTTATCGATTGCCAATGTGCTGAAAAAGTTTAAAAACAGACGGAGATTATTTTTAAGAAGACATAGTTTGCCAAAAAATATAATTAAAATTAAAATTGAAATTAAAATTGAAATTATAACTAAAATTAAGTGAAAAATAAAATTTGTGCGATTCGAGCTTCTCAAATTTGGTTCAGTTTTTGATCAAGTAGGTTAAAATAAGAAAGGGCTATCAAAAACAACCATTGAGCTTTAAATAAACTTTATTTATGCAAACAAGTCGTCACAAAAAGCAAATACGGAGTTAGTAAGCAGACGAGTTAAAAAATAAGCGGATGCCAGTGTAATTTAAGAATGATTATTTGGTAAGAAAGCAAAAAGTTCAGTAATGAAAGTAAAGGCAGAAATGAGCATTACGAATTGTATCGAAAAATCTGAAAAATATTAAACACATGCACACTGGGAGGGGTATGAGGGAGGGGATATCCCCACGACCAGAAGTTTTGAACAGCATACCCCTCAGGCAGGCCCGTATCCAGGATCCGGCCAAGAAGGGGCGGATTCAACATAAATTGGATTTTATCTCGGGAAATTCGTCGGGGTAGCCCGCAAAAAGCGCATTTATCGACGTTTCTCGACATACTTTATCCATTGAGATACTAAAATTCAAACTTTTTCGAAAGGAATTTTTTCATAACTCAAAAAGCTGTAAAAAGTGTCATTTTTTGGTAGCGCTTGGACCAAAATTATAGAAAATACTTCACATCCGGCACGACGCGCCGAAAATTTGAAGATTTTGCGACAAAGATATGCGATTTTTCCATTGTCCGCGCATTATCTTAGCTTTCAAAAATTTTTTCCAGCTAAGAGGGGGCGGCCGCCCCCTTAAATACGGCCCTGCCCTAAGGCTATTACCGGACTAAAACTATTGCTTAAAACACGAAAAAGCGCCATTGACGTCTATGAGTATAGTTTCAAGCACATCTACTTATTTTGCGAGAATAATACATTTCATTTCGTCCATCCTGGCAGTTTCTCCGAATTATTTCGTATATATTTGAGATTACGAGTGATTCCATCTATCCCATATTGTTATTTGTTATTTGTTTCCATGCAAATTTAACCACAAATGTTCACGAAAAATAAAATAACAACGAATTAAGTATCCATATTTGACATCAAATAATAAAATTACTCATTTACCCTTCCCCAGGAAACCCAGTTTACCCTCCTCCCAGAACTTTTGACCGTGTGCATGTACAGGCACGTATCTCTGGGGGGTAGGGGAGGGGGTTCGGACCCCTAAAATTAAGAAAAATCGGGAAAATATGACTTTTTAAACGTTATTTTGTGCTATTTTTGGCTTTTTTTGGGCTCAGTCCCCCCAAAATTACTGTTGGTTACATCCAAATAGGACGGCCAACTAAGTGCCCGTGCATGGATGTAAGAAACAAAAAATAATATGTACTAAGACAAAAGGCACAACAATGAAAAATGTCAAAAACACGAATAATTTGAACGAATATGAAGCATGTTCAAGTCAACGTGTGGTTCAATAGAAAAAAGAATAGCTATCAAAAGGCTAAAAAGCCAAATTTTAACAACCCTTAAACAAATGATTTATTGATCATAAAAAATAGAAATTTACGACGTCTAACAGAAATAGACGAACACAATGACCTCTTTATGATTAAAAAATCAATTACGTATGCAGTGGAGATTCAGCAAATAAACAACAAAATTTTTTGTTATTTTTAGGCTATTTTTAGTTTTTCACGTGTCATTTCTATAAATAGTTTATTTATATATTTCTATAAAATTGCGAAACCCGTCGATATCATGCTTATTACATATCATATTATTTCGCAGTTGTTTCATGTCGAACGCAATTTTTCAGTCATAGCCTTTGTATTGTATTTTGTATTTTTGATTATTTTTGATTTTCGTACGTATTTTTTGCTTTCATCGCTTCAAATAATTGCAATTATATTGAATAGAAAATTAAATTATAATGAAGTTATATTTAAAAAACCGCACGCGAGCAAGCTGATTAGTGGAAAATTTACGTCTTACTGTATACTACAAAAAGCACATTGCAATGACATTTCACTTGCTACCTAAAAAACTATTTTTTTTAGAATTTTTCAATTCAACCATTCCAGCTATGCTTTCTTAAATAGAATAAAATAATTCAAAATGACCGCAAATTCGTCGAGGTCGACCGGCTAACCAGTGTAAAGTTAAACGTTACCCAGTTTACACCACAAACAGAACGAACAAAAAATGCATAGATGTAAATAATAATAAAATTGGCGCAGGCGATAAGAAAATATTTATTACCAAATTGAAAGTCAAAGTGAGAGACGATGAAACGCTTTATATTTAATTTTACACTGTGAAGATGATAAAAAGTATGTGCACACATGTCACGGCTCAACATTTTGAGTAGGGTTCCGCAAAGGGGGTTACATGATTTGGCCGAAAATTGCAAAAAAACACAAAAATGGGCTAAAAACACCTAAAACTGGGTAAAAAAACCATCGAAAAATGTCCAAAAAAAAACACAAGTTTTAGCCAAAAACTGGGGGCTGAGCGCAATTAGAGTGGTCAAAAGTTTTCCGTCTTCGGGATGAAGTCGTAGGGATCCCCATCCCTCCGGTTACACGTATCCGTTATTCGCTATTACTAGTGACGGATTACTTTACATTCCATTTTATATACTTTGAGCAAAAATGGTCATAATCATATCACAGTGCATACAGTATACTCACCCATCCAGCGACGCCGCCGGCTCGACGACTTGTCTGTCGGCGGCCGCGGCAGCGGCGGCGACCGTCGCGGCGGCGGCCGGCGGCAAAATGCTACCCAACAAAGCGGCGCTGCCGGCGGCGATGTCGTTGCCGACGCCGGCAGCGGCCAAATGGCTGGCGACGACTTGAGCGGCGGCGGCCGCGGCGACGACGGCGGCCGCCGCCGTGTTTTCGCCGTGAACGACATCCGTCGGAAATGTCGTCATCGCCGTCGGTTGTTGCTGAGCGAATCTAAAAATTAAAAGTTAAGAAATTCAAAACTTAATGAGATCCATTAAAAAATAAAAACTAAAAGCCAAAAATAGCACAAAATAACGTGTAAGAAGTCCTATTTTTCCGGTTTTTTTCTGAATTTTGAGGGGTTCGGACCCCCAGCCCCCTGCAGCTACGTGCCTGCAAGTGAGCGGCAGATTCATAATTCAATAGTGAGAATTCTTTTGGGTATTTTGAAATGTAGCATATAATGATTTATTGATCTATAATCAAAGACTGCTATACTGAGTGCTTGTTTTGTACAAGGTCCGTTTGTACATGTACAAAGATGGTTCCCAAAGTCTGTACATTTTGTACGCATAAATTTTTGAGTACTAAAATATGGTAGAGTAGCGATTTTAATGTTGTAAAACCAGAGTTGTTCGACTTTGGTAGAGTATTTTAGCTAATTCCTGGGTCTCTGAAGGCAAAAATCAATAAGAAATGTCTAAAAACGGCGCGAAGCGCGAAAAGTTTGACAACTTCCGCGAAGCGTCGGAAACGTTTGCGAATTTCAGACTTTTTTGCAATTTTTGTCTTTCGAAAACCTTTGTACATGTTGTATATACAAAGACGGTCCCGAAATGTTTTTGTACATCGGGAAAAATCATTGCCGAATACGAAAAAACCGTGCTGCTATAGCGTTAAAATCAGCCGTCATTATTCAATTTCTACGATAAAAATGGCAGCCTCCACATTAATCCATTACTGTCCAAAACCTATCCACGAAAAATCGATGAACACATATATATATGATCTTGCGACTAGAAACGAAATCAGAATTAATTGCCCCAATTCCAATATGGCTGACAAATGGTAGATATCGTTTTCGACCAAGAGCATAAACAAGCGAGAATAATTAATTAGACTTTCTAGTACACGATAAAAACGTCAGTGATAAATTCATCCCTCGTAAGCCAATATTTACATATATTATTTAACGAAAAAATAATCCTTAGGGCTCTGCATGAAATAAATGGACACATTTTCTTCTGCAATGTTGCAAAAAATAATGCAGCGCCAAAAGAGCGATAATACGACGTGCTTTTATTTAGATGGGATTAAATGAAAGTGTTGCGAAATTCATCTCGCGATGAGCCCCTATGCTAATCCATCTTCACTGACTAATATACGCAAATACGCCCGCGGGCGCTATTCTTATTGAAAATATGAAGAAAACAATAAATTTTGTGAAATTGAATTCTGTACAGTGTTTTTTTGTGTAGAAAGCACGTTTTTTTGTATTCGGCAAAGAATTTTCGCGATGTACAAAGACTTTTGAGGACCGTCTTTGTACATGTACAAAGATTTTTTGGAAGACAAAAACTGCAAAAAAGGTTCGAAATTCGCAAAAATTCTCGGCGCTCCGCGCGAAAATGAGCAATTGTGTGTTCTATATATCTTTATAATTTCAGAAATTGCATTTTAAAGGGAAAAATGCCGAATTTTTCGGCGCTTCGCGCCGTTTCGAGACGATTATTACTGATTTTTGCCCTCAGAAACCTAGAAATTGTTAAAATACGTAACCAAAGGTCGAACAACTCTGTTTTTGCCACAATAAAATCGCTACTGTACCATATTATAGTACTCCGAAAATTTGCGTGTACAGAAATGTACAAAGACCTTTTAGGGACCATCTTTGTACATGTACAAACGAACCTTGTACAAAATAAACACTGGTAGAAAGTCCGTTTGTACTAAGTACAAAGATGGTCCCTAAAAGCTTTTTGTACATTTTGTACACACAAATTTTTGGGTACTATAATATGCTAGGTAGCGATTTTAGTGTGATAAAAACAAGTTGTTCGACCTAAATTGTATTTTACGCCAATTCTCAGATTTCTGAGCGAAAATCACTAGAAATCGTCCTAAGGCGGCGCGAAGCGCCGAAAAATCTAACATTTTTCCTTTCCAAATGCAATTTCTGCCATTATAAAGATATAAAGAAACACACAATTACTCATTTCGGCGCGAAGCGCCGAAATCTTTTACGAATTTCAGACCTTATTTGCAATTTTTGTCTTCCCAAAAATCTTTGTATATACATGTACAACGCCGAGCCCGAAAAGTCTTTGTCCATCGGGAAAATCTTTGCAGAATATAAAAACCGTGATTCTGTATGTTAAAAATTGGTTTATAAAAACTTATAAATAAAATTTATAGCGTTATAATCAAATTTATAGAATAAATCTCTTTACACAAGTCTACTGGCGGAGCCAAAAGAGTGCCGAAAAATTTATCGTAGAGGCAAAAACACAATTCCTCGACGTTTACAATCGTGCTCTATCCGTTAGCATAAAAAAATTACGAAAAAAACATGCACTTCTGAAGGTCTTTAGAATTCTGGGGGTTAAGCAAGCCATTGCAACCATGCGGGTGCACAAGATGAATCGAATTTCATATTAAAAGCGAAAAGAAATAACAAAACCCAAAATTTGAAATTTTGACAAAGAAGTAAATCTCACTCAAATCTGTCATTATACACCCAAAAAGCCCAATTTTTGAATAAAAAAGGGGAAGTCTGACAGAGGAAACACTATGCGTATGCACCGAAATCCAAAAATCTTCCAAATTTTGATTTTTACATACCATTGCCACAAATTGTCCGCACAAAATCTTCCATAGCCAGTTTAGAACGTCTTTGAATCAAACTTAAAGCCAATAATTAGGATAATTCAATTTTTGATAAAAAAAGGCCAATTTCAAAGCTACCCAGAAACGCATATAATGGGAATTCTGGGGGTGGTGAGAGGAAAACATTTTTCTAAAAAGCTTCTCAGGGCTCAAAAACGGTAGACGAGCGTTCAAAACATGATTTTTTGGCGATTTTGACGTAGCTCAATGTTTCAAGAACGTAAAAGCATAAAAAATTTTAAAAAAACATATTCGAGCAAATTGAAAAAATAGTCAATAAATGAGTATCGTCGAGAATTTGACACTCTCAAGCAAACCGATACTTAGAAACGCTTAAAACAGCATCCTTTCATTAATTTTTTTTCGGAGAATGGCAGTAACGGATCCAGGATTTTCTCAAGGGGGGAGGGCGGTACCCCTAAGGGGGGCGTTACCTTGACTTGGGGCGGAAAAAATAGCCGTTTCAACCCGAAAATCGCTAAAAATCGCTCAAAAATCCTTAATTTTACGCATTATTTTGGGCCAATGGGGGGGGGCGGCCGCCCCCCACCCCCGCCCAAATTCGCCCCTGGAAAATGCGTATCCTTGTCGTTGGAAAATTTTCTGACGGCATGAAAGTCCCCAAACAGCCCAATATATGTAATGAACGTAGCTGTTTAGTGTCTAATGATGAAAATGGTCGGAAATCAGCAAATTTCTTACACTTTTACAAACAAAGGTTTAATCATCAAATGCGCTTAAGTAAACAACTCGTCACTGAACAACAACAAAAACCTACGTACTACTCATACGCATACTTTTCATTTTAAACGACACTATTAACTGATTAGTCAGCCCACTGTACATATTTACATATTACGCAATTGATACGTCATTACTGCGATAACGATAAAAGATATGAATGGGTTTTCTATGAGATAACTCGTCAAAGCAATCGTACGCCAGGAATTTATAAGGGCAATGTACTACATAAAATTAACGAATTTTCAGGAGATAGTCCAACCTACAGTTAACATCAGGTATAAAACTCGCCAAAATGAACAAAAAACAATCAAGAACAAAATGAACAAAAAACAATCAAGAACAAAAATTCGAAAAAACAACACAAATCGACCAACTAACCGTAAAAACCAGTCAGAAAAAAACACAAGTCTGACCATAAACGCCCAACCAATCATGCACCGGTCAATTAGCCGGACTACCAATCAGAATGCAGGGTGAGCATAATCGATAGGAAACGGTAAATTGTATGTTCTTATATGTATATAAATAGCTAGAATCATGCACGTCTATAGCTCAGTTTTGGCAGCTAAATCGGTCATTTCCCGGTATATTGATATAATTGGGCAAAGCCTGGTCAGTCTACGGGTCAAAAGACAAAGTAGCCAAAAACTTTTCAGCGTTATTGGACTCCATTGACCTCTAATAGGCTTTTAAGCATTGGAATATCACGAAAATCTATTTTATCAGTAGAAATATCAAATATGTAAGGAAACTTTTTATTTATGATCTCAATGTTGGCCCCATTCCTTGTTTTCTTTAAAGTCCAATCTCCTCTTCCCAAATAAGTCAAATTGCCCCCAGGCGCGTATCTCTAGGGGAAAGGGGGGGGGGTTCGGACCCCCTAAAATTAAGAAAAATCGGGAAAATTTGACTTCTTAAACGTTATTTTGTGCTATTTTTCAATTTTGGATTGCCCCCCCCCAGAGTTGGTGTTGAGTCCCCGCCCCAAATAGGACGGCCAGCTATGTGCCTAATCATCCCCTCCCTCATAGGGGCGCAAGGTCAAACTTTCAGGGGGGGGGGTAAGAACCAAAAATTACTAGATAGCTATGTTCTTCATTAAAACGGCTCTATAGTCCTTTTGGTGTCAGAAAATTAGCTATACAGCCTTTTTGGTTTCAGAAAACTAGCTGTATAGCCTTTTTGGATTCACAAACATAGCTATACAGCCTTTTCGGACTGCAAATAGCTATTATTCCCTTTTCGGAGTCGATGAAATAGCTATATATCCTATTGAAACTCAGAAAAGATAACTAAATAGCGTTTCCAAAGCTCAAAAAAGACTATATAGCTACTTGTCTGAGCCCAAAAAAGGCTGCTATTAGTTTTCCGAAAGCTCAGGGGGATAATACCCCCCACCCCCTTCCCCCACAGGCACGTAGCTAACCGTCCTATTTTGGGGGGACCAAGACCAATTTATGGGTGGACCAAGTCCAAAAACGCCAAAAATAGCACAAAATAACGTTTAAAAGTCCTATTTTCCCGATTTTTCTGAATTATGGAGGATCCGAACCCCCCATTCCACCCATAAATACGTGCCTGCTCTGCTCCCCCATGATCTTGTATGACCCCCTTCTCCCAAAAGGATGTAGGATTAGAAATTCCAGCCATTTTTCCAGTCGAAGATACGTAGCCGACCTTCAGAGGAGCTCATAGTCCCCTCTTGAAGGCATACTATACTCCCTGTTATAAATACGTCCCGTATAATGAAACTTGTAAAACGATTTGAAGGAAATAAAATTTAGAAAAAAAACTTGGTAAGGTAAATGACATATTCGAGCCTTTTTGAAAAAAAAGATATAAAATTTTAAAGAAAAACAAAATATTAATAAAAGAATTTGAATTCGATAATGGATTACTGTCAAATTTTTAAAAGACATGTCAAAAAGAAGCATGGAAAAAGACTAGATAGAGAAAGAGATGAAAAAAATCAATGATTTTGGAATATAGAAAACTAAATAGGTAGTAAAATTTAGATAAACATGAAAAATGGAGAAAACGAAAAAAAAATTTTAAAAAAATTCTACATTGTTTGGGAATTTGAAAAACTGAGCAATCAGAAAAAAATTAGCGAAAAAATTTTGGAAATAAAATTTGAAAAAAAATTGGAACTGGGCCGTTGGGACTGGAAAATGGAATTTTTTGGCAAAGTTGCCAGGAAAAATTGTTGGACTGGATCGCAGGAGATTCAAAAAAAATTGTTTAAGAAAATTATTCAAAAAAATTACTGAAAAAATCAAAAAATGCAAATTTTGGAAAATTGTTTAAGAAAATTATTCAAAAAAATACTGAAAAAAATCAAAAAATGCAAATTTTGGAAATAAAATTTCGAAAAAAATATTTGAAATAGCGCTAACTGGTCGGCAGAAGCGACCGGCGTCGATCGCTGCTGCGGCTGAACGCGAACGAAAGCCGAGGAAGGGCTGGCGCCGATATTGGCGGCTGCGACGCCGCCGCCGATCGGCCCGGCTGAAACCGCGGCGGCCGTAGTTAGGCCACTAGCGGCCGGAACCTAAAAACCGTAAGCAAATAATCCGATCACTTGATATAACCCGCTAAAAACGAAAAGTTGACCGGTTACAAAAAATCCGCAAAACTGTATAAAAAATTGAACGAAAATGATCAAAAAAATTGGACGAAAATGATAAAAGCATTGAACGCAAAGGATAAAAATTATCCGAAAAATTGAAAAAATATACATTTCAAGTTAATTTTCAGCAAGCGCTCAAAAGTGAAGTGTGAGACCGGATAAAAATTATCCGGTCAAATAATACGAGCAGCGAACGACTGAGGAATACGGCGGGGGTTTAGTGTTAGGATATAAGTCTTGTGAAGCAGGAAAGTTCCCAATTGACCCTTATTTTTGCAAAACAAATCTAAATACCTGTAGATTAAATATTGACCTTATTTTCGATTAATAACTAAGAAGCAGTATACCTCAAAAAGCATAAAAATGCAGGCACGTATCTCTGGGGGGGGACTGGGGGGATTCAAACCGCCCAAAATTCAGAAAAATCGGAAAAATAGGACTTCTTAAACGTTATTTTGTGCTATTTTTGGCCTTTTTAGGCTTAGCCCCCCACCCCCAATTGGTGTTAGTCCCCTCAAAATAGGACGGCCATGACGGCCAGCTACGTGCCTATAAAACTGTCTGAAAAAATCTAAAAATTTCTAGCGCATAATTCTAAAGAATGATGACAAAAACTTCAGGTCTCGATTCTCAATCAACAGCCGATTTCTGTTTCCCTCAAGTCAAATAATATATAAACCATGTAAAAAAGATACAGCTTTTATGTACATCACGCTCCTGACCGGAAATTTTAGGTTTCAAACTCAACTATATATTTGAAACAGCAGCTGAAAATTTCTGAAGGGAATTGGGATGAATGACGCTCAATTTAGGCGAAAATTTTGAACATACCACGTAAATATAGCAAAAAACGCTTAATTTTTTGCAAAAAATGGACGGCGGTGGCAGAAATTTTCTGAGCGTCAAATCATACACGCACACGGTCAAAAGTTCTGGGAGGGGGGGCAAACCAAGTTTCCTTGGCAGGGGGGGGGGGTAAATAATTAAATTTTATGGTTAATTAAGACGCTGAAATAATTGAGTTTATGTTTATTTTTTAGATATTTTCGTCGTTCCTACCTAACGCCCCCTTACGGTCACAACCATACCTGGGCGTGGGGGTTCGTGGGGTATGCACCCTCCAGAGATCCAAAATACCCCCAGAATTCAGTTTTTGAAATTTTTGTTTTTTTTGCAGTTTTTCGATGCCAATGGATAGTGCTCGATGAAAACGTTGAAAAATGGTGTTTTTCGCCATACCACCATTTTTAAGGCCATTTTTTGACCATTGGAAAAATTCTGCACCCCCATCCCTGAACTTTGGTGCGGCCCACCTATGGTCACAAACCCGTAAAAATGCTTCAATTCGTTGTATTTTACTTTTCGCGAATATTCGTAATTAAGTTTGCATGAAAACAAAAGATCATAAAAACGATGGACCTGGACTATTAGATATGGACAGAATAATGGACAAAAAAGTGTCTGAATGAATAAATAGCAGAGTACTACTCGAAAAATACTTCAGATTATACCGCTGGGCATCATTTGGCGCTCATTACACAATTCCAACAAAACAATAGGTTTTGGCCCGCAAATGGCCTGAGGGGGTATGCCTCTCAGGCGCCTCGCAACACATAAGCATTTTTGGACTATATCTTCTTCAATTTAACCGTAGAAAGATCAAGAATACAAAAAAATCGTTTTTGACGCACATCCTTGATTTTTGAGCCCAAAAAACACCTCAACATTATCGGCCCCACAACCCCCCGGAATCCAACGATGTGGATGAATACATATATGATTAAGACTTCCATGCTTACTTTACGAGCAACCTGCTGCAATGCCGAACCGGGAACGCCCGTCACAACGAATTTCGAAGTGGGCAACGGCGAATCACGCGCCGCCGGCGTCATCGACAACGCCGGCATTGCCGCCGACGTCGGCGTGCCGTCATCGGTGTTAGTCAGCGACGTCGTCGTCAGAGTCGAAGGCGGCGACGACATTTCGCCGCTTTCACTCAAAGGCGACAATCCGACGTCATCGGTGTTGGGCGTCGCGGCGGCGACGACGCCGCTGCCGCCGGTCAAAACGGTCGTCGACGTCACGAGCAACGTGGCGGTGGCGTCGCCGGGCTGCTGCGACAGCGACGATGACGTCATCATCGTGACGGACGTCGCTGTCGCTGGCGACGCGACGCCAGTCGCCGCGGCCGTCGGTTCTTCCCGATCATGACACGTCCAACGACCTCGCTTCTGAGGACCCGTGTCGATTTTGACAATGTGAAAGCGTGACGTCATAATTCCGCGGCGACGGTCGTAATAAATATGTAAATGTGAAAGCGTACCACGCAGAAGAAAACCCGAACGACGCAAAACGTACAGGTTAAGCTTGACAAATGATAAATAATATGTAGACGACGACGATGTCGAAGGCTAATCGCCGATAGTTTTGTTTGTTGGTATATACGGTAATAAGTCGAGCTGAATTAATTGAGTTTAAATCGCAAGGACCGTACTATGCAATTCTCTTATAACCGGAATCTCGTCGTTGTGGTACTACTACTTACTACTATGATGATGAAGTGCAACGTATGCACTGGGACGAACAATAGCAGCAGACACGAGAAATACCATGTAGTCAATAGTCTGACATTTCGAACGAATTAGGTATAAGTAGGTATCTGAAATAGTAAAGGTGCATTGAGGATCGTACAACTATCACAGCAACGCCAGAGAAATCAATAAAAGTAGGTATAGAATCAGTGTTTTTTTCTGTACAAGGTCCGTTTGTACATGTACAAAGATAGTCCCTAGAAGTCTTTGTACATTCCGTACACACAAATTTTTGGTTGCTATAATATGGTACAGTAGCGATTTCAGTGTGGCAAAAACAGAGTTGTTCGATCTTTGGTTACGTATTTTAGCAATTTCTAGGTTTCCGAGGGCAAAAATCATTTATAATCGTCTCAAAACGGCGCGAAGCACCAAAAAAATTGCATTTTTCCTTTCAAAATGCAATTTCTGAAATTATAAAGATATATTGAACACACAATTGCTCATTTCGGCGCGGAGCGCCGAGAACGTTTGCGAATTTTGAACCTTTTTTGCAGTTTTTGCCTTCCAAAAAATCTTTGTACATGTACAAAGACGGTCCCCAAAAAGTCTTTGTACATCGCGAAAAATCTTTGCCAAATACAAAAAAACCGTGTATAGAGTACTGAATTTCAGTCACGTTGTTTGTTTTCGGCAAAGATTTTTCCCGGTGTACAAAGACTTTTCGGGACCGCCTTTCTACATGTACAATGATTTTGGGGAAGACTTCGCGCCGAAATAGGTAATTGTGTGTTCTATATATCTTTATAATGGCTGAAATTGCATTTGGAAAGGAAAAATGTCAAATAAGACGACTCTTGGTGATTTTTGCTCTCAGAAACCCAAAAATAAGCTAAAATACACAACACTACCAACGGTCGAACAACTGTAATTACCACACTGAAATCGCTATCGAACCATATTATAGTACCCAAAATTTCTGAGTACAAAATGTACAAAGACTTTAGGGACCATCTTTGTACATGCACAAACAGACCTTTTACAAAAAAACATTGATTTCAGTTCTTAAAGAATATTATGTTTTTCTTTCCTAATCTTTATGGGTACTCAGGCCCATATCTAGAATTTCGTTTTGGACGTGACTGAATCGCATATAACGTAAAAATATAAAATAAAACGTTTATACTTAAATATTTAACGTCACGTGAGCAAATCTAATCAAACTGGATATATAAATCAAATAAAACCTTCTAAAACAAATCAAATCTATCGAATTTACGGTGCTCTGAATATTATACATTTGAAACACTGATTTGTCAGTGTTTTTTTACAAGCCCCTTTGTACACGTAAAAAGACGGTAAGCAAGAGTCTACATCCATTTGGTACATTTGTAAGTAAATTTAGTGTCTACTGCAGCTCATTCAAACGTTCTATATTATAAGACTGCGCCTTCTTACCTTAAGTGCACTTCCACCAAATTCAGGTCCGTTGACATTATTCATAACACACAAAACTTTATCGAAGGCGCGAAGCACCAAAAATATTCGAATAATCTCAGTGTCGAGCCACATTTATGATGTTTATAGACAAAAAGTTCAGAAAAGTGTATGGCGAGACAGGAAATTTTTTATCATTTTTCTGCAATCAAAGTCGATTTTGAACCTCCTGAAGGCAATAAATAGAATGAAAAATTGCCAGACTTACACGAGATAATTAGCACAACCATATATACCATGTTGTTAAACTCAACTTAATTGATTCAAGCAGACAAACAGAGTGAATTAAATCTATAAATTCACGAGCAGTACCCGAATAATTTGAACTGTTTATAGATTTCAAACTCAATGCTGCCGATTAGATAGAAGTGTAACTAAAAAACTGACACAAATTGCAAAAAAATAATAACATTTTTGACTTTTCTAACCAAAGTCAGAACGTTATAAAGGCTGTACATACAATTACTAAGTTCGGCGCAAAACGTCAGATGCTTTTACATTTATGTCTCTCAAAAATTTTTTACATATACAAAGGCGGTCACACGTCTTTGTAAAATCAGAATCTCATTGCTGAATACAAAAATATAAGTTTTTCACATCATCTGACAACTGTATTTTATCACGACTTCCTTGTTTCAAACCATGGTCATCACATAACTTGTTGATTAGATCGTGGAATTGATTAAATCAATTCATATTTCTAACGTGAAAGGACAAAAAGTATTCTTAGATTATGAGAACTTTTGTTCAAAGCACTTAAATCGTACGTTATGTTCATGCACAATATAATTTCAATACATCAAATTGAAGACCCGGCGACCGGCTTACTTGCTGGGGCCGGTCAACATTAGATCGGCCAGAGCAGGGCGTCCAGTCGATCACTGCACGTGCCTCCTATCTCCTCTAAATACAGGCACAGGCCTGGAAATACTTTTATAGAACAGTAACTATTATGACGTCAGCAAAATTGGTAATGATAGTAATAATTGCAATAGTTCCATTTTTTTATTATGCACTGGCCTCTACTATCTAAAAGTCGACATGCGTAAATACCTGATGCTACAAAACTATGCCTAAGCCTAAGGATAAAAATAGTGCAAAGATTTAATTTAGGAAGGTACGTTACTATTCTGCAAAAGTGCCTACTTGGGTAAGTACTTGCCTTTCTGGGAGGTTTTTTATGATTCTAATGTCAAAAAATTGCCGGTCTATTTTATTGCCGGTGTTTTTTAGTCAAAATTAATTTAGTGGTTCAAAACAATCCAAAATTAAGCCGAATCCAGATTGGGAATAAAATCCTTATTCTAGGTTCCAAAGATCGTAATCCAAAGTCTTGTATGTGAATAAAACATTCGGATCTAGATCCAGTTTTCCAAAATACTTAGATCAGGATAGGACAATGCTAGTCTAGCATAGTAGCCGCATTCTGCCGCCGAACGTTGAGCCGAGTAAAGCAATTAGATACTGGCATCCTGTCTGGCTGACACCTACCTTTTATGTGCGATTACTTAGCTAGCAGTAAGCGTATGCAGCTTTATTCGAACCTTGCTTGCTTGACTCAAAGCGTGAACCTATTGATTTGAAGTCCGAAGTCTTCACTTCACCAATCGAAAAGGGGTCGGTTAATTTCAATGATGGAAGAAGCTTTATTAATTAATTTTTTAATAAATATCGGTCGATAGAGTTTCAGATATTGCTGAGAATCCAGATCGGTGCCATGCATGGGCAAAGTGTAAGGCATAACTAAGACCTAAATTGCTCCGCACGCTTCGCAATTTTTGCCCCGTCTATCTCAGGCTTAGCCCATGCGCTGGCTCCAATATGAATGCACAAAACTAAGTCTGAGTTTAAATGATTGATAGCATCAACCTGGTGAAAGTGAAGTGATCGGCGTGGCATAGCCTTAACATCAATAACAAAGAAAAATCAATTTGGCTTGAAGCACCGAAAAATTTCAAAATTTTGGCTTTCTAAAACGTCATTTTCGCATTACAAAGATTGAGGATATCCATACAGAAGATGAGGATTTTCAATTATAGTGAAGTTCTAGACATGTTGTCGATAAAAAAGATGCAATTAAAAAATTAAAAATAAATCAATCCGAGTGAGGAGCGCAGGCAAATTTTGGAATTTTATGCTTCTAGAACGCATTTTGGCATTACAAAATTTCCAACAAAGTGAACCAAGCCCAAAAAAGTTTTCCACATATCAAAATTTTGGTTCACAAAAGCCCTAAACGTGGTAAAAGTGTGACCGGAAAACCGTAGGTAGGTATAGTGCTGGCCTCTAAAAAAAAAACCATTTTCATGTTTTTGGCTTATAACTTCAGAACAAATAGCATTGAAGAAGTCAACAAACATCTATTTTTGACAGCTGCCCTAGGCCTATAACTTGCTACATGGAAGAATTTTTAAGCGCCATTTTTCATAGCAAGATTGCATGAAATACGAAACTTTGAATAAAAACCACTTTTTCCTAAAAAAAACCATGGGAACTAAAAAAAAACCATCCCCAAAATGTTATGCGAAGTGCATGGTTGGCAGCGTGAAACAGTTAATTGACCTTAAATGATCACAATTTTGAAAAAAAAATCATTTTTCACGATATTTCCGTTCATTTTATCACATTTATATAAAAATCAATAATTTTTTCTGAATTTCATTAAAAGTTCTATAAATTTCACAAATACAGTCTTCAATTGATAAAAAAAGACTCTAAGTAAGTCTCTTCTACATCCTCTGCAAGAAATCAGTGCAAAATTATGCAACTTGATGAAAAGTAATTTCGTTGCTATGGCAACGTATACTTAGCATTGGTCTTTTTTTAGGTTACAGTGGTTTTTTTGAGGTTACAATCGAACTTTTTTGGCAGTTTTTGGGGTGATTCTTATTTTTTGTGAAAAATAAATATCAGACATCATGAAAGGTGCTACGAGGCACATTCCTGCTAAGTTTTGTGAAAATTGGCGCTGGTTTTTTTTAGGTTACAACTGGTTTTTTTTAGGTTTGGCTTTGAAGGTATACTGTAGCTATGTGGATGACATAGAAGAACTAAAGTTTTTTCTGACATTAGTCTGCAAGGGAGCCTAACGTGAAAACATAAAAGATTCCAACAAATATGAATATGGGTAGAAATACTGACCTCAAAATGCTTCAAAAAATCATAAAAATGGCAATTTTTAGGAACTTTTCGACAAATTTATATCTCAAGTTTCTGAATGATCCGGAAAGCGACCAGGGGTCAATTGTAATCCTCATGGCATAGCTTGTTCGCCAGTATAATATCATCAGTCATCTCCTTTTGGTTATGGAAAAAAGGGGTGGTTTTTTTTAGGTTACAAATCGACTGGTTTTTTTAGAGGCCAGCACTATACAATTCTAAATCAGGGAGACATAACATTTCAAGCTGATTCATTTTTAAACAATATAATTAAAAATTTTAAAATCATGCTATTTTCTAGAAAACATCGCAATTTCTTCAATTCGGCAAATTGCAAACTGGCTTTACGGAGTGAGCCAAGCCAGTCAGTTAGTGATCGACTGGGGCGACTTTTTTGGCCGGGGCTGGGGCAGTACCGGGGCTGAGAAAAATTCCGGCCCCGGCCTGGGGCCGGGGTCAGACAAGGAAAATATTATTGCATGACACATACTTGGGGTGGGCATAGGAAAAGAAATAATGAGCGACTGCTCCATTCAGTAGTAAATGGCAAGCGCAAAGTTAGGTGCGCCTTTTCATATCAAGTTTTATTACTATTTAAATATGTCACAAGAAACAAATTTAGTTCAGTGTTTCATTGTCTGAATCATCAATAAAGTCTATGTCGCTACTATTAGCACACTCTATATCATTTGAATCTTCAGCTACTGCTACTGCTGCTGTAGCGATTGGATGCAATAGGTATTGGATATAATAAATGAGACATCATACATTCCCATAAGGGGAGGGGTATAACCCCCTCAGGGTCCAAGACACAAGTCACCGTCAGACGATTTTTGGTGAAAACCTTTTGAATTTTTTGAACTTAATTCCCTCAGTATACATGTAACGGCTGGAAATCTAGGATAGGGGTCCCTCGCCATTTTTATAAGAAGGGGGTTAGCGACTTGATCAAAAATGGTAAATCACATAAAAATAGCCAAAAAAGCGCAGGTTTCCGCCAAAAAATGGGGGGTGGTCAAATGTTTTCTGACTTTCAAGGAAGTTTGGGGCTTCAAAGCGTGGATGGGGGATGGCCCAAACCCACTGTCACATGTATATTCCTCGGCCATTTTCAGGGGAAGGGGGGGTAAGCGGCTCTATTTTGCAGCCGCTTACCCCCTGAAAATCTTTAAAATGGTAGAATTTGCAACAAGGAATTCTACACCTTTTTACAGTTTTTGTTCTTCAAAAATCTTTGCACATGTACAAAGACGGATCTGAAACGTCTTTGTACATCAGCAAAAATCTTCGCCGAATACAAAAGACCGTGCTTCTAAATGTGATAATTCAGCCTGAATTTAGTTGATAATATTAGTTCGGCGCGAAGTGCCGAAATTTTTATGAGCTTTTGATAAAATTCGCACACAAAACTCGACTGAGAAAGCTAAAACAACTTGTACTACAAAATCAGAAATATTACAAAAATTGTAATATGCGAATTAAATCTTGTAATAAGCAACACTGCGCTTAGATTGGAAAAATGGAAAAATGTCAAATATTCAGAAACCCAAAAATTAGCCAAATAAGCTACTAAAGGTTGAAAAACTATGTTCTATAACACTGAAATCGTTACTGTACCATATTAAAGTATACAAAAATTTGCATGTACAAAACAGTGTTTTTTGTATTCGCCAAAGATTTTTCCCGATGTACAAAGACTTTTCAGGACAATCTTTGTACATGTACAAAGATTTTTGGGAAGATAAAAACTGTAAAAAGGTGGTAAATTCGAAAAAATTTTCGGCGCTTCGCTCCGATATGAAAACTTGTCTGTCCTATATATCTTTAAAAGGGCAAAATTTGTATTTAGAATGGAAAAATGTCAAATTTTTAGGCGCTTTGCGCCGTTTTGAGACAATTTTAGTAATTTTGGCGTTAGAAACCCAGAAATTAGCTAAAATATACTATCAAAAGTCAAAAGACCCTGTTTTACCACACTAAAATCGCTACTGTACCATATTATAGTAACCAAAAATGTTTAAAAATATATTTATATAATATAGCTTCAAAAATTTGTTAGCTCATACAAAGACCTTTTCGGAGATCTTTGTACAAGCACAAGAAGCTCGTACAACAAAATAGAGTCGGCTAATAACAGTCCATCACTTAATATTCTGGTCCTCCAATTTGGGATTTCATCCCTCCCTCAACTCTGGACCTTAAGAAACAATTTGAGACATATTAAGTTTATCAGATCGGACGCAATTCTGCAGCGTAAATTACATTCGCCTATAATTAACCTCCGTCCTAATAACTATTACAAAAGAAACGCGTTTTAAAGCCCGTGGTTCCCATTCAATTAAATGTAAAAGTGTTTTTTGTAAAAATAGTTTTGTTGAAAACACACAATTTCCAACTAGAAATATAACATATTTGTCAACTCTAAATCTTTTAGCCATAGCTATGAATGAATGAGTTAAAAGTAGCATTTAGTTTAAATAAGTTAAGTGGAGGAATGAAAAACATGCAGATTTTCCTGAACATTTTTTCAGTAAAGGATTAAGTAAGTATACATATGGTCTAATCAGTACAGTTCTCAAAATTAATGCTTGCTCATTGATAAATAAGTGCCAGTATCACAACCTGTATCAAAATACGAATTACACTAAATTTTTCCCGGCCCCGGCCATCTTTTGACCTTGCCCCGGCCGGGGCCGGGGATGCTCAAAAATGGCCGGGGATTGCCGGGGCCGGGGCCCCGGTCGATCACTACAGTCAGTATTGTCGTGTCGTCTCGATGTGATTTGTGTCATGTGTGTGAAAAAAGTGACGATGTGAACACAGTAATTCAGCACTACATATCCTTTAATTGAGTGATCGTACTTACTTGCTTTCTGAATAGTTTAATGCCTCCGAGTGAACCCGAAGTGTTCTTGGGTACCTACCTTTAAACAGTGACTCCTCCCTCTACAGCTTTAACGGGACATAAGTGGGAGGAAAGATTTTTTAAAGGTAGATAATAAAAAAATCATATGATACCCTTTTTTCTTTAGCACTTTATACTCAATACCGAGCTTGTGATGGACGTGTACAGTTTTGGCATACTAACATTTTGATATATAGCAGTGTTTGGTGATTTTCACCAGGTGAAAAAAATATTTTCGAATCTTATTCAACTCAGCGCTTCGAGCACGATTTTTAATCCAGTTGAGATGAAGTTATGAAAATGTGCCGTTTTTTTAAATGTTGATTGACTCACATATGTACACTAGAGTCAATAACATCGCACAAAAATATAATAAAATACGGGCGCTATGATTGAGTTCAATATTCGGATTCTTTTGCCTTAGCGCGCTATGTCATCATTGCAGTCACTGTAAAATTATTCACTAATTTACGTAGTTGTCAACTTACAGCAATTTTTTCACGCCATAGCGAGCTACAGCACAGTTCGGCTGAATTTCAGTTTTTGGCATAAAAAGCCAGCAAAAGACATACATACATAAGTAAAAATAGTTGGACGTATAAGTAAACGAGCCAGCTGAAAGTGGTCATTAGTATGTACATGCAACAGGATAGCGGATTGGGTATCCCTAATCCAAGGTCGATTGTCCCA
The DNA here is from genome assembly GCA_036768485.1 of Mermis nigrescens. NCBI lineage: Eukaryota > Metazoa > Nematoda > Enoplea > Mermithida > Mermithidae > Mermis > Mermis nigrescens. Next base: position 219,957 of record JAVLUZ010000746.1, read on the forward strand.
CCGCATCGGACAGCAGTGTCGAAGAATTCTCACTCTCCCATTTTTGGCAAAGAAATTTGCGGTCTTTTTTGACTATGTTTAATTCTTAATTTGTAACTTATACAGAATTTTTGACCTGATAGCAAATAGTGCTGGTCACGTGAAGCAAAAAAGTTATTACAGGACGAAAATGAGGACATGAATGATTGCAGCAATAAATTTATAGTAGATCCGAACCTAGAGGATAAAGCAGTTGATTTGACTGAATAGCTTTTGCACTGATATCTATCTTGCTTGATTGATTTTAATTATTTTTCTTTAAAACATATTTATGCCGTGTGTTTGATAAGTTGCTTTTGATTTTATTTTAATACAAATTATTTTTACGTTTTATTGCGCAAAAATAGATAAAAACTGAAAAAGTTAAATTCATGTACTCATAATGTATCACTCTATAGTATGTTTCATTTATCCGAGAGCTTTTTCAGTAAATGTTTTCGGAGGCTACAGTAAGCCCTTCTTTCTTGTTTACTGTAGTTCGCTAGATCTCACTGTATTTACGTTGCAGAGAAGGGTTTTTCAATAACATTTTTGCGACATAATTTATTCTCGTCTTCCAGCAGATTAATCAACTTACAGATAAAAATCGCGCATTCAGCTTATCGCAAGTTGACACTTTAAAAACACAATAGACTAAAATGTTAAGAAATGCCGCAAACTCCCTCATAGCTCAGTGGTGAAACGTCTGCTTGTCGTGTCGAAGCAACCGGGTTAGATTCCACCCGATAGCTTTTTATTTAGCGCACTTACTATAGTATGTCCCATTACTGATTAAATGCCTAAATTAAATTTACATAGGCGGATTAGTGCATTAAAAATGGAAGAATTCCGCCACTCGCCCTCACTAAGCTGATCTGCCGAATTACAGTAATTCGTCTTGTTTCGCTTACTGTAGCCCTTAAAAGAATTGACTGAAAACCTCTCAAATAAATGAAACAGACTATAGTTACATGAAATTTCAGATTTAGCTGCTTGTTTATTTGTTTAAAAATGTTATTCTGTTTAATCGCTGTTCTTGTACTAAAATCAAAATTCCTCATGGCTGTCAAAAAGGCTTGTGCATGAAAAATCCATTGTAAATACGAAGGATCTATTTTTATCATTTCCAGATGTTGCGGTTTTTCTAAACTGTGATTACACTTATTTTTGAAGTTAAGAATAATATGTCACAAAACAATGCAGTTTTTAAAATTTCGAATATGCTTACACAATTGTTGCGCCTTTATTTCCCTCTTGTAAATTCATCTCTGGCCAGCCAAGGGGGGCGAAAGAATTTGTGGTCAGAATGGGGTGAAATCCTCGATTCGGGCTACAGTAAATAGCGTTGTGAAGCATATTTCAAAATCGCATATATTTATTATTTTAATCCAAAATCACTACATAATACAAAATTCCTGGACACTCGGGAGGTTAATACCATTCTCCCCCTTCCTCTGTGCGCGCCAGTATACGTCAATCAACATTCTACAAAGTGGCACTTTTTCATAACATTATGTTCAAAAATTGTAACTCACTGGATAGGATTCAAAATTTTTCTTTCGCACTTAGTAGGTTAACAAAAAATCGAATTTCTCAAAGAATACTTTTTATTTTTTTATTTTCTCACACATTTACAAACATACAGATTGACCATAAGTTGTTGGAATTTCAGCTTGATCTCACTTTTGGTTCAAGCGTTAGAGGTAAATATTTACCAATTCCAGTATGTATATTGATTAATGCTAGATTTGGTGCACAAATCCTCGAAGGGACAATAAAACTCTTTTCCTAAAAATTATGTATTTTCACGATGCTGAATTGTTCCGCTTTTTGTTAGAAAAATTCATCGCAAAAGGTGAAGAGGTTCCAGAGCCACCTTAAAGCGCTGCTAATCGGCAATATGGGAAAATGTATGGTTTGAAGAATTCGACATATTTTCCTTTATATTGATTAGAAATCGTTGAATTATATCTTTGTAGATGCGCAAGTTGATAATGCTGCGAAGCATCCACGCTTTACTTTAGCGGGTAAAAAGCCACTTTGAAGTCCGATGCCGTATTTTGAAATTTGTTTTTGTTTTTTGCATATTTGTATGCAAATTTTAAAATATATGACTTAAGAATAGCTTATTTGATGAGATTCGCGGTCCATTTATCTATAAAATGAGCTCTTATAGTTGAAATTTGGACTGGTAGACATTTTTCACGACTGGTATACGATGGCGCGCGTGCACTCATGGGAGTTCAAGAAATTATTTTTATCTGAATTTTTTCTGGAAGTCACCTTTCCTGGTCAAACTTCTTTATATTTACTGGTATTAGGCTTAGATTTATGTAAATAGTAGTCAGAGATGGAAAAAACCCAGATTTTAATATTTTGAATGTTGGGTTTTTGGGTTTTTTGTGGGTTTTTCTGGGTTTTTTCGGTTTTTTGGGTTTTATTGGGGTTTTATTGGGTTCTTTTATGAAATGAAAAAAATGATAGTTAGAGCTACATACAGTAGCCGGGAATACTTCCAACAGCTGCAAGACACAAAACAAACAAAATAAGATAGGTTTTCATTCATTCTGTATGGGGTGTTAAATTTACCCAACTTGTTATATTGCATATTTAGCATATTTATGCCAAATTTCCATATTTTTGGGCTCCATATCAAATTTTTTTTTACTGTTTCGATGTAAAAACATTGTTTGTTCTTGTGCTTACTATACTGATTCATAGCTTATACTATGAAGAACATCTATGACATATAATCATTATAGGGGTAATTTTTACCCCATTAGTAGTGCTAGGGTTAAGAAATGTGAATGTGGGTAAAAAATATGAAATATTCAATTTTTGTAACTTCACACTGTGCTATCTCAGCGGAAAAACATGTTCATGCAAAACAAAAGCCAGTTTTGAACTCAGTGTATAAATGTTTACAGCATGTGTTAAAATCAGCACAGGTCTATTTTTGACGTGTACAGCAATTAATTGTTACAAACATTGACTCTGAAAATATTAGTCTATTTTGTTTTAGGGTCAATTATGATAGGCTGAATGCGCGAATTCCATCCGCATTTTGCATGGTCTGCTGGAAGACGAGAAGAATGTATGTCTTTAAAAATTTTATTATAAATCCTTCTTCTTATATGTAGCTACTGTGATCTCTAAATGACCTACAGTAAATAGGCAAAAAAAGTTACTGTAGCCTAGAGAAAAGTTTGCTGAAAAAGTCGAGAAAAAAATTTTATGATAAAAAAGCACAGCTTTTGAGGACTAACTGCGTTCGTAAAAAGTCAATACGGAGTTAGTTTAAAGTTTACACTCTGGCCTTGAGCAAAATAAATGTTTTTTCCCGTTATTTTAGTTTGCCAACTTGTGTGCTTATCAACACATGCAAAATACTCGAAAAATAGAGTAGCTAGGTACGTCTCAAGGGTTGTACGTGTTGTTATTGCTGTAATGGCCAACACATGTCGACATCCATCGATCGATCAAAGGTCTAGAGAGGCCGCTACTAATTGTGACCCTTTCCATAAGTCACTGACACGGGCTTGTGTTGGTCGGGATGGACAGTCGAAGAGGTGTCGTGTATCTTCTGTTGCCGCCAAACAACGTGGGCAGGTGTCAGGTGTGAGGCCGCTAGAGTCGAGTTTGCTGCGCGTGGACGCCAGGATGTAATGTAGCCACATCTAAGTTGGGCTAAGGTGGATCTTGTTCGGCGAGGTAGCAATTTCTCTTGTGGGGATATATTGGGAGGGCGTCGGTTTATTAGTGGGTTGCGTTGAATGAAACGAAGGCGACAGGCCGCATTCTGATCGAGCTTTTGCAGTTGTTGTTGCAATGAAGCTGTTGGGGGCGTAGTTGTGAGGTGCCGTTTGACTTTGTCGTTCGAATACATTTTAAATGTGTTTTTCAGCCGAAAGTTCCGTTGCCGCCGTGTAGGTGGTCCAGGACAACCAAAAAGTTGCCTGCACGGATGTTGGTCGTGGAGGCTATATGCGTAGAATTGGTCTGTCAAAAGTCGATTGTGGACTGGGACCGTCAGCATACGTGTTTCGCTGTGTAGGTGTATACATTTCGTATATATATATATATATATATATATATATATATATATATATATATATATATATATATATATATATATATATATATATATATATATATATATATATATATATATATATATATATATATATATATATATATATATATATATATATATATATATATATATATATATATATATATATATATATATATATATATATATATATATATATATATATATATACTAGCAAAGAAAATGCTCCGATGGAACAAAAAAGATGAATATACTTGGAATTGTGGATTATTATGGATGTAAAAGGAGGGGACTAGGAAAAATCTACCTAAAGTCGGAAAATCTGCTAAAAATCACACTTTCTCTAAGCAACGCAAAAAATCGATGTATATTCTGCGGCCAACAGATTAAAATAAATATTCAACCATAACAATGATTGAAACAGCAGCACGTTAGCTATGCAGTAGCTATGGGAAATGATATTAAGTAAACTAACAGTCTTCCAAGCCAATTGAATGAAATAGCAAACATCGAAGACAATTGAAGACATGGTTGGTTAAAAACAGTAGGAAACACGTAAGTTGACTTGAAACAGACTTAATGTAGATACACTAGCATGCCCGAAACGATTGTGTGCACTAATCAATCGGCTCCTGCTTTGCTTGCTATAATGCTCATAAAACAAAACAACTTTAAATACAATACCTCTTAGTTTTCTATCAATCAGGTGCCAGCAATTTAAAAAAGTAACCTTGATAGATTTCGTTTATACACTCTTATCTGAAACTTCGAACATTATTTAAAAAAGACACTTTTTTAGAGGCCGCAGAATATACATCGATTTTTTGCGTTGCTTAGAGAAAGTGTGATTTTTAGCAGATTTTCCGACTTTAGGTAGATTTTTCCTAGTCCCCTCCTTTTACATCCATAATAATCCACAATTCCAAGTATATTCATCTTTTTTGTTCCATCGGAGCATTTTTCTTTGCTAGTACACTACTTTTAATTAGCGTGATTTCAGTACATCAGTCAGTAAACACAATTAGTAACATGCCACAATAATGACAACAGTCCAAGAACGCGGAAAACAATATTGTTCTTAACATCAGCATTATCCTTTTTAAACAAGACAACCTTATTGACACCATCCATTTTCAAATTAAAACTGCATTAAGTTATTTCTTCTTAATGTGCAGTTCACTTATAATCAAGCACAAAAATTTAACCAACGAATTCACATTGCAAATCCTCACTCAATCAATACACAAGCACAATGTATTGTGACTTTTGAAATTGAAAACACCCAATTTTCAATTTTCAAATTGAAAATTGGATCAATTTTCAAATTGAAAATTGGGTCAATTTTCAAATTGAAAATTGGGTGTTTGAATTTGCGATGAAGAAAATAATCAAAAGATAGTCACTTGGTTTATTTAAGCCGAGTAATAAAATAACGACCGTCCACCAATTCCAAACTAAACGCAACTAATCTGATCACTATGAAAAAGTTTTGAAAAATGAGCTTGCTAAGCGAGAGTTGTAAACCAAGAGAAACTTAAAGTTAAAACCTACCATTAAATTATGAGAGAATTATAAAAGATTTTAAACTTCAAGAAAATGGAAAAGGCGGGATGTTGGTAAATTAGAAGGCAAAGATTTTCGGCAAAAATTCAAAAACTTCACGCAAATATCAAATGTAAGGAACATTAACGCTTTGATTTGGTAGTAAAATAAATTTGTAGTATAGACTACATATTAACAACAAATGAATAGTGCAAACTTTACACAACTACTAGGTGTAGAGAATACTAACAGTTTACGGCTTATTAATGTACATGATTACAATAAAGCTGTATATCTTTGTCGACTTCTGTGCACAGTAGTGTGATTGCTGGTTCATTTTAAACCACTTTTGCAGGCAATTTACATCAATTAAACGATAGCTCTCCATGTGCAAGATTTTGTGAAACATATTATAAACACGGCTAAGAAAGATTTAACTTTAATGCAACCCATTTAAGACAAAATTACATCTCTTCAATGATCTAAGGACACTTGAACATAATTTTTAAATCACTTTAGATTACTTTTGAGGGTAAACAAACTCACTTAATTGATGTCTCACATATGAATCCTTGAAAATTTCTTGACTTCAGTTACAAAGTCTCTGCAAGTCTATCGAATTAGGGTTAACACGTAACGTAAACTTTACACAAACACATAGCGTAAAGAATATTTTAGTCGGATTCGTAATTTTGATATTGCTCCGATATTTCTTTCAACATTTATGGAAAAATGAGTCTCCATAATGTTTTAAAGACAATAAACATTAGGTTTAAACCACTTTGCAATACTGCTGAGTGTAAGCAAGCGCGCCCAATTGACGTATATATTTCATTCCCTGTAAATTTTTATATCTCAGGAAAAATTTCGATTTTTGCAATGCTCTAGAACAAAGGCTAACATGCAGTGTAAAAAATTACTCGGATATTATGATCAACATTCATGAAAAAAATTATGTCTCTACAATGGTCTGAGGACATATAAACAATGAATGTAAACTACTTTACATCACTGTTGGATGTAAACAAACGCGCCTACGTGACGTCTCACATTTGATCCTTTGAAAACTTCTAGGCTCCAAGAAAAAATTAGGTTTCAGGAATGCTCAAAAACGAAGATAAATATATATGTAGTGTAAACTTCATGTAAACACCTAGTGTAAAGAAGATTTTAGTCAGATTCGTAATTTTGATATTGTTCCGATATTGCGATTAATATTTATGAAAAAATTAAGTCTACAAAATGTTCTATGGGCAAACTAACAATTGGTGTAAACTACTTTACAACACCGTAGAGTGTAAACATATGCGCCAGACTGGCATATCAAATTTGATTCCTGGTCCATTTCTAGACTTGATAAACGTGTCCCTGACTCGTAACCGGAGAAGCAGGCAGAAAAAACAAGACAGAAACGCATTTAAAACTCCAAATTTTTGACTTTACACTCACTAAATATTAATGTATAGACAATTTGCTTTGACATGCACCCGATATAAAGCACTTTATTTTTATTCTATTAGACTTATCCCGACTTCTGGACGGAGAAAGTGGCGAACAAAAAACGCAACAAAAACGTATTTTCCATCATTTAGAACACTGTAAACTTTAAAATTCCGTACCGAACTCCCCATTGAGTTTAAAGAAATTCGGTTTGGTACAATTTGTAGCTTTTAAATCGTAGTACATTCCTGTGTGCCAAAATTCTGTTGCAAAAATTATTTGGCATGATTTATCAATCAAACATCGGAAAAAACGTGTTTTTTAGCCCATTTTTACCTCTGATTTCGAACTTTACACCCCCATAAATAACTCAATATTGCGTTTTTTAAATGCGGTTTGCTGCGATGTTTAGCCCCTGTGAGGCACTTTATTAATGCTGTCTTCGATTTGCACTGACTCATAAGCGGAAACATTTGGCAGAGAAATCTTAGTTAAAATCCGTTTTTTTACACCATCCACTAGAGTGTAAACTTTAAACCCCAGGATCTAACTCACCATAGAGCATAGAAGACTTTGCTTATATGCAGAATGTAGCCCTTGATCCGCTCTACATTTCTGTCAGAAAACATTTTAAAAACCTCATAACCGGAGTTAGTATCGGACATAGGAAGGTTGAAAACTCGACCAAAAAGTGCTTTTTCACCCCCAGATTTTCGCACTCTTTACACTGCCGTTCGATAAATAATGCGAATTTCAAAAAACAAAAAAAGTGTCATCTGTAGAATTCATCCCTCTATTATCCTATTCTGTTCAATCCTTCGAGTCATCAATACTCAGTTGTCCACATGCCGCAGTAAAAAGGTCCCAAAATTTGTCCTATGTTATAACGTTACACAAAAACTTTACACCTTCTTTACACAGTCAATTTTGAGTTTCAAGAAAAACAAAAAAACACGGGCAGCGAATTTTTTTATTATCTTTCTTTTAAAAAAACCGCACCTTCCAGAAGTGTCCCATTATAGCTGTAGGAGGGGGTGCCCAGGTGTTGGGGGTACCCAAGTATATTATAGGTACGCGCTAACGCGCTACCTATGATATATATATATATATATATATATATATATATATATATATATATATATATATATATATATATATATATATATATATATATATATATATATAATATATATATATATATATATATATATATATATATAATATACTTGGAACAAAGAATTATCAAGGACGTAAAAGGAGGGGACTAGAAAAAGCTCCTATCTACAAATGTCACAAAATTTGCTAAAACTCAGAAATTTCCTAAACAAAAAAAATGAAAGTAAGGAAATCAAAGAAAAAACCTACCTGTGCCTAAAACTGCAAGATCTGCTAAAAATCAGACTTTTTCTAAGCAACGCAAAAATCGAAGTATATTCTGCGGCCTGCAGAAGAAAGCAGCATCCTGTCGAACAAAGATAAAACATTGGGCTAGATAACTGAACCACTCACTCTGCAAAAGCAGATATCGCCATAGCTGAGCAGCGCCATGTTGCAATATTTTTCTGGGTCAGAAAATAGTAATTATGGTATGTTGGAAAAACGGCAATTTTCGACGCTCTGATTGAACACTGGTGCATACCCCTAACCTCCCATGCCTAATGGTTATCAGTTTACATGGGCAGGAATAAAATCCGGGTGGTCTGGTGGGATTAAACGCCAGAAGAGTACTGAATGGACGCATGCATTATATAGAAATCACAGTCTTTCGTTGCGGTATCGCAAATAATCATAGGATATAACTTTTTGTAATATTTATCTAGCCACAATATCGAATAAATTAACGTTGCAAGTGATTAGCAAAAACGCAGATTTGAGATTTATTTTATAAGCTTTATATTAAGCATTGGACACCATACCTAGACGTAGGGGGTTTGGGGAGTATGCACCCCAAGGCAAAATACCCAACAAGAAAACGCAAATATTTAACAATACCTCCAAAATTCAATTTTTTAAATCTTTCTGCTCTTTTTGGGTTTTTTTGGTAGGTACCGATAGATAGAGCTCGACAAGAAACGTTCAAAAATGGTGTTTTCTTCGCCATAGCACTATTTTTAAGGCCAATATTCCAATTTGAAAACCCCCCTCAGAATTTTGGAACCGCCCACTGTATGGTGGACAATATGAGAAGGTTCACCTATTTTTTTCAGAGGCCGCAGAATATACTTCGATTTTTGCGTTGCTTAGAAAAAGTCTGATTTTTAGCAGATCTTGCAGTTTTAGGCACAGGTAGGTTTTTTCTTTGATTTCCTTACTTTCATTTTTTTTGTTTAGGAAATTTCTGAGTTTTAGCAAATTTTGTGACATTTGTAGATAGGAGCTTTTTCTAGTCCCCTCCTTTTACGTCCTTGATAATTCTTTGTTCCAAGTATATTCTACCTTTTTTGTTCCATCGGAGCATTTTTTCTTGCTAGTACCCAACTTTTTGTTAACAAAAAATAGTAGTTATTCCTATCTTTGTCAGTGTTGTAGCGAATGTCGTTAGGTACTTAGCAATTTATACTTGCATTGTGTATGTATTATACTAGGAAAAATCTACCTAAAGTCGCAAAATCTGCTAAAAATCAGACTTTCTCTAAGCAACGCTAAAAATCGAAGTATATTCTGCGGCCTCTAAAAAAGTGTCTTTTTTTAATAATGTTCGAAGTTTCAGATAAGAGTGTACGAAATCTATCAAGGTTACTTTTTTAAATTGCTGGCACCTGATTGATAGAAAACTAAGAGGTATTGTATTCAAAGTTGTTTTATTTTGTTATGAGCATTATAGCAAGCAAAGCAGGGGCCGATGGATTAGTGCACACAATCGTTTCGGGCATGCTAGTGTATCTACATTTAGTCTGTTTCAAGTCAACTTACGCGTTTCCTACTGTTTTAAACCAACCATGTCTCCAATTGTCTTCGATGTTTGCTATTTCATTCAATTGGCTTAAAAGACTGTTAGTTTACTCAATATCATTTCCCATAGCTACTGCATAGCTAACGTGCTGCTTTTTCAATCATTTTTATGGTTAAATATTTATTTTAATCTGTTGGCCGCAGAATATACATCGATTTTTAGCGTTGCTTAGAGAAAGTCTGATTTTTAGCAGATTTTGCGACTTTAGGCAGATTTTTCCAAGTCCCCTCCTTTTACATCCTTAATAATCCACAATTCCAAGTATATTCATCTTTTTTGTTCCATCAGAGCATTTTTCTTTGCTAGTACCCCACTTTAAATTAGTATTATTTGAGTACATCAGTCAGTACACACATACAGTAACATGCCACAATAATGACAGCAGTCCAAGAACACGGAAAACAATACTGTTCTTAACATCAGCATTATCCTTTTCAAACAAGACAACCTTACATTATTTTAACAGATCAAAGTTTTTCAGCATTAACTTTACGCAAATATCAATTGTAAGGAACACTAACGCTCAGATTTGGAAGTAAAATAAATTTGTAGTATAAACTACATTTTAACAACAAATGATTAGTGCAAACTTCACACAACTACTAGGTGTAGAGAAAACTAACAGCCAGATTCTCAATTCTGATTTTACGTAGAACATTTTGAAAAAATTAAGCTCCCGCAAAGCTCTAGAACAAGAGTTAATATGCAGTGTAAGCTTTACACAACCACAGAGTTTAAAGAAAATTTCAGTCGGATTCGTAATTCTGATATTACGATCAACATTTATGAAAAAATTAAGTCTCCACAATGGCCCAAGGACAAATAAATATCAGATGTGTATACGTAGACTCAAGCTACGTTCACTTCGCTTACTTAACCCGAATCTCAAGCTTATGCGCTCACACGGGGGTTCTCGCCCTTTTAGGAGGTCGATCACCAGCCGGCGATTCGGGGGTAAGCGGCCCGGCCTATTCAAGGTAGCCCGGCCCTCTACGCACGCACCTAGTGAAACTTACTTACTTAACCCCTTTGAGATTAAGTACCTAATTAAAGTGAGTTCCCCGGAAACCTAATTGAGGGCTCAAAAAGATTATTATTTAACTTGTTTTGGACCAAATTCCGGTGCTTGAAAATATTAAGGGTTCCTAAGTATAGTGTAGCACAAGGACAGAATTCAACAGCACGGAAATTCAACCGAGCCCAGCATCGTTAATTAAATAATTAATTTTTACAATATTTTTTGGACAGAAAAATTATGAAGCAATTAAATAGCGACAGCATGGAGGATACATGCTGCCGACCGTCGTGTTACGCTAATCGGGTAAAATCAAACAATGTAATTAAACAAGGGCACAAAGTCCTTGCCAAAGGCATACAACTGATGCCAATTCGCACAAACACGAATGATTAAAAATAAAGCGTACGGCGAAAAGAAGCGTGCACACTACGCAGGAAAACTAACAGACGAGTTCTGCAGCCAAGCAGATAAAAAGGCACGTACGGAGTCTGCTCACGTACGGCAACGAAAAGAAAAAAGATACGCTCAACGTGGAAGCTGGCGGAGAGGCTCTCAGGCTCAAAAACTAATTGTAAAATGTAAAATCTTAAAGTGCCGTCAAAACTGCGCTCGCACGCAGTTTTAACTGACGTGGAAAAAGAGGCGTAACAACACGAAGCAAGAGATATGAAAAGGATCTATGAATACGACAATAGGCCTATGGGCAAAAGCTTACGGTAAAGGTATGTACAAACGAGACAGGCACAAATATGAGACACACACATATGATCTTTTAACACACGTAAGATATGATAACACACATTACCAATTCGTACTCAAGTCGCATTAAGCCCGAGTGCCCATTTTCCTATCCCGGATTTTGATTGAAAATATGTGTGGGAATGGAATGAAAAATATGATAATTTTTAGGGGAAGGTGGTCCCGGGCGACTCACTTAAGCGTTGCGCTTAACGGTCGTGTACGTGCGTATGGAAATTGAGCACTAGAATGTACATCTGGGGCAATCAATCAGTCTTTTTTCATCTGTTTCAAAAAAAACCCAAACTGATTTTTTTCCCAAAAAATTTTTTCAGTGTAAAGTTTACAAACATAAGTATGGCACATACAAACGTAGCTACAATCAAAGGGCTACAAACTGGCCCAAACCGAATTTATTTACACTCAATGGGGATCAGATTTTTAAAGTTTACAATGTGGTGGACAGTGAAAAATACGTGTTTGTGCATATTTTTGTTCGCCACTTTCTCTGTGCAGAAGTCGGGAGAGGTCGAATAGGGTAAAAATAAAGTACTTTCTAAGGGGTGGCGAACAAAAATATGAAGTGAAGAAGTCGGGAGAGGTCGAATAGGATAAACATAAAGTACTTTTTAAGAGGTGGCGAACAAAAATATGGAAAAACACGTATTTTTCACTGTCCACCACATTATAAACTTTAAAAATCTGAACCGAACGCCCCATTGAGTGTAAATAAATTCGGTTTAGGCCAGTTTGTAGCCCTTTGATTGTAGTACGTTTGTATGTGCAAAACTTATGTTCCGCAAAATATTTGATATGATTTACCAATTAAATACGAAAAACCCGTTTTTTTCGCCCATTTTACACCTCAGATTTCGAACTTTACACCCCCATAAACAACTCAATATTACGTTTTTTTGAACGCGGTTTGCTTTGACGTGTAGCCCTTAAAAGTTACTTTATTTTTGTTCATTTAAATTATCTTAACTCTTAACCGAAAAAGTTGGCTTAGAAATCTTTGACAGAATCTGTTTTTTTACTCATCCACTGGAGTGTAAAGCTTAAACCCCTGGTACTGTGTATTGATTGTAGAAGAGTTTGAAGGTCAGATTCATTATTCTGACCTCACAGAGAACATTTTTTAAAAAATTCATCATCCGCGACGCTCTGGGTGGAAAAAATTTTTTCAGTGTAAAGTTTACACCTGCACTAATAACGCTATATTGATTGTAAAGAAACAAAATAAATTTTGACGTGTAGCGCTTAAGACGAGGCAGATTTTAAAGGTAGTTACGACGTTCTTTCTACTAAGTGGAGAATATGGCAGGGAAAAAATATTTTTTGTCTCAGACTCTTTACAATAAACCGCCTCTAAATTCGAAAATATTATTTTTTAAGAAAAAATAAAAAAGTTTCCCCTAGATTTTTTAACCGTCTACCTTTTGAAACCAATCAGACTGCATAGAATGTAAAACTGAGTTAGATATGCTCGGCCACACGAAAACTATAAAAAAACCGTCTAGTTTACACTCCTGTGCAACAACCAATGAGTGTAAAGAAATTTTAAGACCAGATTCGTAACCTACTAATTAGGGAAAACATTTTTTAAAAAAATTCATCATCCACGACGCTACGGGCGGAAAAAATATTTTCAGTGTAAAGTTTACACTTGCACTAATAACGCAATATTGATTGTAAAGAAACAAAATAAATTTTGACGTGTAGCGCTTAAGACGAGGCACATTTTAAAGGTAGTTACCACGTTCTGTCTACTATGTGGAGAATATGGCAGGGGAAAAAATATTTTTTTGTCTCAGCCTCTTTACAATAAACCGCCCCTAAATTCGAAAATTTTACTTTTTAAGAAAAATTAAAAAAAGTCTCACCTAGATTTTTTAACCGTCTACCTTTTGAAACCAATCAGACTGCATTGAATGTAAAACTGAGTTATATATGCTCTTGCACACGAAAACTGTAAAAAACCGTCTAGTTTACACTCCTGTGCAACAATCAATGAGTGTAAAGAAATTTTAAGACCAGATTCGTAACCTACTAATTAGGGAAAACATTTTAAAAAAAATTGGCCCTCCGCAAATTATTTGAATTTTTGGTGTAAACTTTACACACTCACGACGCGCTCGGTATTGAGTGTAAACAAGAAAAAAAAATGGGGGCACTAAGTTTTTTTATTATCTACCTTTTAAAAAAACCGCACCTCTCAGATGTGTGCTGTTATAGCTGTGAGGGGGGGGACATATGTTGGGGGTACCCAAGTATATTATAGGTACGCGCTAACGCGCTACCTATGATATATATATATATATATATATATATATATATATATATATATATATATATATATATATATATATATATATATATATATATATATATATATATATATATATATATATATATATATATATATATATATATATATATATATATATATATATATATATATATATATATACATTAAACATTTTGTATACATTTTTTTATGTATATATTTCGCTGTATACATCTTTTGGCTTAAAAGGCCAAGATCAAAGAAGCTACAGAAAGCCATACTCCAAAACATATACCATTGAAAACAGCATCTAATTTTATAGCTTTATACGAAAAAATGCTGACTCTCCTGTAACAGTAATGAATTATAAATCATAATTTGTAAAACACGCACTTTTTTAACTACGGTAAGCAGAATGGCAAGCCATATTGAACTTTATTCTACTTGTCCAAATCTCACAAATAAGTAGTCATTTGGAAGAGCTCTTTCTTGCACCTCTCAAAATATGCTTTGTCGTTGAACAGTGTGAAGTAGTTAGACAGCCAGAGCATTAAGTTTAAATTTTCCAGAATGGCTGCCCTTCTGACAAAAATTTGTGTTGAGCAAACCAGGAGAACGAACAATGCTTGTTTCACTAGGGTTAATTGTGCAAGAAAGCCCATCTAAACACGTACCTACTATTTTGCTACTTTTGAGCTGTCTACCTACAACACAGAGAAAATGGTAGCCTGGACAAATTTTCGCTATTTTCTAACATGGCGGACTACACTAATAAGAAATTTTGACTTTTTCCGGCAGAATAGTTACGCCCCAAAGTTTTGTATTTAAAAAGCATCAAAGCAACACGGGCATACCGTCAAAGCAACACGGGCATACCTGGGCGTGGGGGGGAATTGGAGGGGTAGGCATCCCGAGAAAGCAAAATATTCCCCCCAGAAACCAAAATACCCCCCAGAATTCAATTTTTTGAATTTTTTTTGTTTTTTCGCAATTTTTTGATGCCAACGGATAGTGCTCGATTTGAAACGTTGGAAAAATTTTGTTTTTTTCGCCATACCACCATTTTCAAGACCATTTTCTGACCTTTATTAAAATCATGCACCCTGAGAACTCTAGTGCCGCCCACCTATGAACTCGGGTTCGATTTCTGCTGCAAGAGTTTTATTTAGTTTACTTACAGTAGTATGTCACAGCACTGTTTAGATGCTTGAATTAAGTCTATATGGACGGTTTAGTGCATGCATTAAAAATGAATGAATGGCTGCCGCTCACCCCCACTAGCCTTCAAAAAAATTTACTGGAAAAGCTCTCGAATAAATGAAACAGACTATAGTTGGCCGGTTTTTTTGTCAGGCAACTTCTCCGATTTAGGTTGCGCGGACTTTTCCAAAATAAAGCAGGTACGTATGAACGGTTGCCTTCACATATGGTCGCGTTTCTCTGCAACAAATACTGCGCTATTTCTGAACTGAAGTGAACTGAACTGAAATAATTTATTGCTGAAAACACGACAATTACGAAGGATGCAAGAGAGTAATGAAAAGTACGGTCAATAAAGTAAAATGTACAGCAAAAAGCGATGAGCGAGTCATAAAAATGACGATTCAAGCTCGCCCTCTAATAAATTCGGATAAGTCGAGTCGACATCAATTAATCTAGATTTGAATGGAAGTGTAAAGCAACAACTCTGGGGTAAAAAATGTTTTTGCACTTACTGTGTCTGTTAAGATCTTCGATTATCAATTGTGATGTTCGGATTAATATAAAAAATGAAAAACAAAACGTCTCACAGTTAGGCATCGCAGTTGGATGCGTTTTTTTGCCCTTAATATTAGAAAACTCCTAAAGGTGTAAAGTTTTGATTCTGTTTTAAATACAAGTTTGCGCCTCGGTTCGCCAGTTATGTATATTCTTGCGTTACGAGTTGGGACATGATCTTAACTCTAAGAACGCTAAGGCTCGCACGTTCTATTTGGAACATTAGTTTGTCCGTGATTGAGATGCAAAGTACTTTACACCAAAAATTTATTTTGCTCTCAGAGTGTTACGGTAGGTCAGTTTTTTTACAAAAACTTGTTCGGAACATGAGAATTACAACTCCCACGATTCTTCACACACTGCAGTTGTGTAAAGTTTAAACTGAACATCAATATTAGTTCCAGAGTGTTGCTAAAAGTTAAATCTTTCTAGAATTCTCATCAAATTTTTCCTTAACATTAGGATTACGAATTTGACTGTAAATTTCTTTACACTTTGTATTTGTGTAAACTTTACACTGACGGTTAATTATAGATCCAGACGGTTGTGCAAGTTAAATTTTTTACAAACTGCTTTTCGTACTATAAGGACTAGGAATATAGATTTAAGCTTTCTTTACTAGATGGTCTCCATAAGTTTACACTGAAAATAAATCCTAATTCTAAGACGCCGCTGGAAGTAAGTTTTTGTAAAATATGTTCTCTCTATAGCGTCAAGATTTCAAATTAAAGTCTGTTTCATTTAACTTTGCGGTTTTCTTTTGAATTTAATCTGCATTATTAAGGCTACAAATGTGGTTTAAACTTTTTATGCAGTGATGCGGTTTGGCAATGGCAAGCGTCTCACCATATCTCGATACACTGTAGAATATCATACCTACACTATAAGTTTAAACCACTTTTGTAGGCACTTTAAAACTTTTTCAAAAACCTCAAAGTTAAATAAAACGGACTATAGGTAAGAATTGTCTTGTTTGCAATATGGATATTGACGTGTAACACAGCAACCTGCCAAATCGTTACTTAGTGAGTGAAATTTTATCCGCACCGGTTTCCCGGATCTTCCCCTCTGACACGCGTGAGTAGTACTAACCGACTACTCGGGCCCTTGCTCACTTCTGCGCAACATATTCACTGAGAATATATTATACTACAACATCAACTTCACGGGTTGAAGTTCAAATATACATTTTCCATTGATCCGTAGCTTCCCTGCTTCAGACACGACAGAACAATATTGTCTTCCACGAGCTGCATTTCATTATTCGGCAAATTACCCTATTAGTTTACAAAATCATGCGAGTGACAAGTAGGATACTCAGGAGTTTCGTTACACTAGCAAGGAAAAATACTCCGGTGGTAAAAGGACAAACATGCTAAGTATTATGGTTTATTGAAGAGAAAGGATAGGACTACGTAAAAAAAGTCATCTAATGCGCGCAAAATTCGTAAGAATCTGCTAAAAATCCAACTTTCTACAAGAAATACAAGAGTCTTAGTAAATTCTGTAGCCACAGAAAAAATAGTCCTCTCTTAACATTTCTCACTGGTTTGCTAGGAAAACTTTGACCTGTGCGTAGCTGGATATCAGTATAACGTTTTCCTGACCTATCTTCGATTAATTGTTAACAGGTCGATGGATGAATCATGACACTCGCATCATACTGTTTATTATGAACCATTGTACATTTAGACGTGTCATATGACGAGCATAATGATGTATACATTTTCTCCCGCCTTGCGTTGCGTCCTAAGCTATTCAATGCACTAATACATTTAGTTTCAACTCCAGACATGCAAGCATGAAAATTTTGGGGGATGAAACCTTAAAGCGCCTTTTTGGGGCTCAAAAAATGGTAGATACCTACGCGTCATAGAACAGCGTTTTTAGCATTTATAATGGTGGTTTATCTTTCTAGAGCATAAAAACAAAAAATTTGTAAAAAAATAAAACAAATTCGAAAAGATGCAACAAATATAGTAAATGAGTATAAGGCGCGAGGCGCCGGAAATATCACGCGTTTGAGCAAATAAATGGCTAAAAACGCTTTAATCGCACCTTTTCCAAGAATTATTTTAAAAATTTCGGAATATTAAAAAAATTACGATTTCTGGGGTAATGAAAACTTCGGGGGGGGACTGAAACCTATATTGGGTGATGAAAACACTCATAACCTTAAATGTTTAGTAGTTGTCTCGCTCATTATTCTTTGCATCATCTACTATATAATTTTGAAAGTTTGTTTGTTTGTATGTATGTTCGTATGTTTGTGCCGGGTTGGCTCCGGCCCAATGAAATTTGGTGGGCTGATATTTTAGGCCGAGGTCGGTCCAATGTGGGAAGGAGCCGTAGCGATCTTGAAATTTCGACAAACGCACCCATTGGCCCTGGGCAGGGAAGGAGCAGGGTTTGGCCCCTGTGCTATAAGCCTCCACGATTTCGGGAGATGGCCGATTTTTTGCTATTTTTTTCAAAAATTAGTTTATACTGTTTGTATAGGGATAACCCGGCCAAGAGGAGCATGCCTGGCGACACTATGTACATTGTTATATGTTATAGCATTGGTCGGCACTGTGAAACATCAAAATACGGGTTTAACCAAATGATGCTATAACATAGGCAATTTTATAAGATAGGCATGGTATGAGATACTATGTGCAACAAAATAAGCAATGCTATAAGATAAGACGTGATATAAGATACTCTGTCCTACAGGATAGGCAATACTATAAGATAGGACGTGATATAAGACACCCTGTGCTACAAGATAGGCAATGCTATAAGATAGAACGTTATAAAAGATACCCCGTGCTACAAGATAGGCAATGCTATAAGATAGGAAGTGATATAAGATACCCCGAGCTGCAAGATAGGCAATGTTATAAGATAGTATGGGATATAAGATACCCTGTGCTACGAGATAAGCAATGCTATAAGATAGGTTTGGTATAGATACCCCGTCTGTGCCATAACATGCAGTGATATAAGATAGGAGATACCATCAGCTATAACATATCACGTGATATATGACACCCTTTGCTACAACAAACAAAAAATTTTTAAAACATCAAAAATATGGTTTGACCGAAAAAATTCTCCAAAACATCCCAAAACATCAAAAATATGGGTTTGATTTAAAAAATTTTCCAAAACATCCTAAAACATCAAAAATATGGTTTGACGAAAAAAATTTTCCAAAACATCCCAAAACATCAACAATATGGGTTTTATTAAAAAAATTTCCAGAACACCCCAGAACATCAAAAATATGATTATGGCTAAACAATTTTCAAAACCATTCTGTAACGTCAAAAATATGGATTTGATCAAAAAATGGTTGACAAAATACATTTTAAAAAAATCCAAAAAATAAAATATGGTTTGTACCAACAATTTTTTTAGAAATATCCCAAAAACATCAAAAGTCTTGAAAAATAAAAATACAAGAGACATATTCATTCCATATAGCTATCAGGCCTAAGTTCAGCCCGGCAACGCCGGGCAGCTCAACTAGTCCTATATATGTATTTTGATGCTGGATTGTTCGCTCATGTTCAGTGCCTGGCCGTACTTTCATCGCCGTGCTACATCAGTTGTTCAGATTTTCATTCACTTATTCGTAAGGTTAGCAAACGGAATAATTCGTCGTTTTTTTAAAATTCAGATTGATCATTTTAATAAAACAATTAACTGCTTTGCTATTTATTTTCAAACTGAAGCTCATTTTCCTTAGACTATACTTAGATTTTTATCTTGCTTAGGAGGAGTCTGATCTTTAGCAGATTCTTTTGATTTTTCGCGCGCGTCGGTGACTTTTCCTAGTCCCCTCCTTTCATATCTTCCATAATCCGCAATCCCAAAAATATTTGTCCAATTCTTGTTCCATCGGAGTATTTTCCTAGCTAATAATAAAGCAAGGTAATTGGTGATAAGAGCATCTGTACTAAGGCCGTTCAGATCGACTCGATCGATAAACACCGATTTCGTGCAAATTTTACAAGAGATACATAGCTATCAACTGGTAGTGTAAAGTTCTAAAGGAAACTCTAATGATGTAGCGCATGCAGAGATAAACGACTGTTTTATCCTACAGTATACCTGAAATAAAATTGAAGTTATGTAAAATTTTAATTGAAATTTAACTAAAATTTCAATCTAAAATTCACTTCTACAGTATACCTTTTACCTTTATTTTTCTTCACAACTCCTTTGATAATCAAGATTTCTTATAGAACTTTTTCTCTAAGCGCAAAAATGAATAGCCTACATATTTATATTATAAGTATTAGGCGAAGTTACGATAAGCAAAAAATTATGCTTTTAACATTGACATCTTTGATGCTAAATCTAACTATAGGTTGCTGCATAACATTGAGTATTTTATAAACACCGGTAGGAGGAACGTTTTTTCTTCTATACGTCAGTGAACGGGCATTTCTGCCCGGTTTTCGGTTAGTGAGCTCCGCAGCTCAAGTTAAAACGTTTTTTCCGTTTTCCGAGCGTCTTTTTAGGAAGGTGTTTCTTTATTGCGTACTTAGATTGTTTTATTTGCATGTTTCATGTAATCCTACTCAAAATTTTTTACATTCGTTGTTTTATATAAAAATGTTACCACATCACTTAGAGATGCTCATGCCAGCTATAGATAGGCGCACAGCATAGCTTCATTGTGATGAACCCCCGAGGTGGAGAAGCCCCCGACGTTTAATGGGGTGAGCATAGCATGAGAATGATGAGTGCCCAGTGCCCGTTTCGAGCCCTGAACCTAACCTCAAGCGGGGAGAAATTTTGCCGGAAACGGAATCCGGATGTTCATCCTTGCTAGGTCCTCTTGGAAACCCTTGTTCCGGTACTTTTTGACCAACTCAGGGCCCAGTGTCTGAATGAAGGGGCTGCTGACCCCGAAGCTAAAGTTCGATACATTTTGTCGAAATGAGGTTTAATTAATTTATCCCCGGTTACCGAACGAAGGGGTTACCTTAACTCTCAACAGCTTAATTTTAGCCATTTGGGGATAACTTAATCCCAGGGTTAATTTAACCCTTGAGCTTAAGTGCACTGTATGTAATATGCATTCGATATCAGTAATTATCTCAGGTCTCCGAATAAAAGGGTTAAATCGTTGAGGGTTAACTTCAATTGTTTTGTCCCATAAAAGTGAACCCTGATGCCGATCAGGATTTATTTCTGCAAACTATATTGGTCGCGTACGGCATGTAGTGTGTATAAGAATTTTGAATAGCCTAAAATTCAGCGCTGTTGTGAGAAAAAGGTAATTGAATTGTAGTCTGATCCATTCAACTTTGCACTATTCATTCGATATTAATCAGGATGAATCAGGCTACAAAAGGTGGATTAAAAATTTGGATACAGTTTTGCGCTTTAGAGATGGCAGACATCTGCCCATAAGTCGATAAATTGTGGAACTTAGAAAATATGGTGTAAGCTTATAACACTCTTTATCATCATCTTTAAATTTTTTTTCTAACCCCTTCAAAGTTAAATGAAAACGGACTATAGTATGAAAGTTATAGTATTCGATATACAACGAAATGCGTGATTTCAGAATTTTCGATGTTTTTAATAACACTTTGCCAATATTATGAAATCTTCGATCGTTCAGTTCCAAATTTTTATTACCGGCATTCTGAGTCTCGACTATCTAGAATTCATCACACATTGTTCCGAGTTTGATGATTCCATTTTAATATATGCAGGGATGCATCTAAGAGGGAGCGGGTGGCGGCCGTCCTCCCCATCGGTTACAAATAGTTGGCGAGATAAAGAATGGATATGTACTTTGCAACAATTTTTGGCCATCGACCGTCGTAAATCCTGAAAATTTAAGGCATATTTATAAAATTCATCCACTTTCTTGGTCTGAAAGCCATATTTTTGTAAGTTTCTTTCCTTTTTTTAGGATCAATTCTAAGAAATTTTGCGCTTGGCGCTAAAATGCTTTAATGCACAAGAAAAGGAATTAACGAATTATTCAAGTCTTTAAACGTCCTCTGTCGAAATTCCACGATAGCTAAATTTAATGCAATTTAAAGACTTTTTGCCAAAAATTGCTTGAAATTGTGAAATTTTCGCGAAATTTTTCAAACTAGAAATCATTTGACTAAAAAACAGACAGTATAAAACGACGAAAAACGTTATTTTTCGTCATGTTGGCAGCGGGTTTAGACTTATTTTTGATTTTACTGGAAAAAATTGGGGTTACGCGCCCTTCTCAAAAATTCTTGATCCGCCATTGACTGTTTATTATGTAGCCTATAAGGTTTAACTGACCATTAAATTTGACAAACCGTGTAGTCGATCCCCAGTACAGTGCATTTTAACAGTGATAGTGCAAGGTGTGGTTGATGATTTATTTTTTTTAATTCATATCGATTATTTGCTTGTTGCTACACTATCTACAAATGCAATGCATACAAGAATATGTGCACATTGAATGCTTGGAGTATATAACTCCTTGAGGGTTAATTTAACGCCTAATGGTTACTTAAACCTAGGGTTAAATTTCATTCGGAAATCGGGGATAAAGTTATCCCCGGGGTTAACTCAACCGTGGGATTAAAAAAACCTGGGTTAATTTCACCCCAAGGTCAGCTAACCCCTTTATTCGGGAAACCGGGTCCAGAGGGAAGAAACACCCGAAGGAAACGAAGCATAGCAATATACGGGACATCCCGTTTCCGGGCCTTGAATGAAACTACTTAAAAGGGGTGAAATTCTGTCGGAGGCTGAAACTGGATAGCTTAAGGGATAGATTTTTTGTGTATGAGCATGAAGTAAACCAAAGATGTTTCAAATTGTTTTTAAATTTCTCTTCACTATTGCGTAGAAATCGTTAAGAAAACGTTCAAAAATGCCCGCATTTTTGTCTACCCCCTAATGGTTCTCGCAATATCTAACTTTCAAAATTCCACCCTCCCGCCGAAACGAAATCTTGGCTACGGTCCTGCATGTAGATATAATCGAACTCTGATAATGTGCATACCTTGGGACCTAGGCTAAAGGTGTGCATTATCCGGTGTGTGAATTAAGCAGAGTGTGAAGTTTTCTGAAAATTTCTACATAAACTGAAAAAATCAATTATTGCTATTGCATGACAGAAAGAATACAAAGACGATGAATGTGTATCCTTGCCCTTGGCTGTATGGTGTACAATAAACATATAGTAATAACAATTCTTGCTTTTGTTCTGCATAAGGAAAAATGGTGCACAATAAATGTCAGTAATTGTCTTCTGCATTATCTGAGGTCCGCGTGCTCACATATCGAGGCGTGCATTTAAGCGTGTGCACTTACACACTGACTTAAATGTTGCGGTCTTTGTGCATTACGCATTATCCGAGTTTGCATCAACCGAGGTGTCTTAATAAGTAATAGACGACTTTTTGTGGGGACCATGCGTAGCTGGTGTGCTTTAACCGACAAAGTGAATTACCCAGGGTTTGCATTATCCAAGTTCGACCGTATAACGTTGAGAAATCGAAATGGGGCGTTTTGGCGCCGCCGCTCCGGCGCCACACCTTCTGTAATATTATTAATTATTTACATTTCATTTATTATTCAAGTATAATACAGGTTCTGAAAGCCCATTCAATTCTCTACGTGATGGTATAAATTACTATTAGAATAGCTTCGAATTTAGTGAGATAATTGAATGCATCTAAAAATACATTGGATTTCCCACAGTTTTTCAGTCATAAACAAATGGATACTCATCGAATCAAAAGAACAATATGCTTTTTTTTGTAGCTTGTAGAAGCTGCTTTCAGGATATATAATTTATTTTAAAATTGCTTCCAAATTGATTTAATTAGAATAATTTATTAGCTGCTGGCGCCAAACGGTGGCGCCAAAACGTCGTAGACCGTTGAGAAATCGTTGTATTGGCCATTTCAAACAATGTAGGTGTTTTCGAAAAAGTTTGAAATCGTCTTAAATTTTACAAATTTTTAAATTTTTTTCTCAACTTCGCTGAGGAACGTTCACAAAAATCAATTATTCTCACTCCCTAACTTCAGACGTTTTGCCCTGTTCCCGAATTCCGGGAGGCCAGCTATGTTCTTGACTGGGTAAACTGTAAGCCAGAACGTCTAGGAGGTATAAAAAGAATATGCAAAACGCACCTCAAGTCCTGTACAGAGCTTTCGACTTAATGTAAGCAACAGTATCAACAAAGTGATCGCCGACGCGATTTAATGAAACAATGCATGTGCGTGTATTAAAAAATCCAGAGCTCGGATATTGTTTTATACCCCTGCAGTTAGAGCACGCATCGCAAATATCAAAGAGAATTTCCGAATTTAAATCACAAATTTAAAACTAGTTCCGTGTTTTTTGAGTCGTTTAATCAGCAACATCTTGAAATTTTTCAACGTGCTTAGGCACTCGTTAACAAGCAATAAATAGCGCCGACTTGAAATTTAATTTGTCCTTCGCCGATACTGCGTATCGCGTACACAAAGAAATGTACACACATGTATAAATAATGTAAGACAATTATGTTTTCAGTCAAGTTGCAAGCTGTTTCTTTGTTTTTTTCCGGATTTATAATGACGCAATTCGATATTTTTGCTTTGTTTCATTGCCGTTATTGCTATTTTTACTTGAAACTATTATTATTATTTTCATTTATTATTATTATTATATCAATTTTATAATTATCAATATTATTATTATTAATATTATAATTGATAATAATAATAATAATAATAATAATAAATTATTATTATTCTTATTATTATTATTATTATTATTATTATTATTATTATTATTATTATTATTCTTATTTGTTTTTATTATTATAATAATTTTATTGTTATGTGTACCATTTATAGAGGTTTATATCATCATTATTATAATGGATCATAATCATTATTAATTTTTATTTTTTATCAATGTTTTTTATTATACTAGTAGTAATATTTTGCTGATATAATCACGAAGAGTGACTTATGGGTAAGTAGCATTTTATTTTGACAGATATCAGGCGATTGGCACCACGTTACTCTATGTGGGTCAGCGGGATACAATCAATATTATCGAACGTTTACGGTGTGTGATCTTTCCTTATTTTTCAATTCGCAGTGATTAAAATTAATGTGACAATTACGTGTAGTGGTACATTATGCACTATAAAATGACAGTTGTTCACAAATAGCACCTTCCGCGGTAATTAAGCGAAAAATCGTGGTTTACGCTTTTTTTGATGACCTAATTTGTCATCTTCCTCACTGTATGACAAATTATAGGTCATCGCAAGACGTCACTTTTTTCCGTTTTTTTCCGTTTAATTATGCAGACACATCATGCGAACATTTCTTTCCCAGTAATAAAAAAGAGCATAGACGAAACTTCCTTGTTGACTTTTAAATAAATTTTTTATTATACATTTTTCTCATCTTTATGAGATGTTATTTTGTGCTGGATTTTCCTAATTGACTGCATTAAATCTCCGTTTTCTGCTTGAGATGTTTAGCAAAGCTTAAATTTTACTAATTTATTTTTCAGATTAATATTTATTTATGCTAATTACGCAAGTCTGACTGTGCCACAATGTCTGAGTTTCGCGTTATTTGTTATTTGGTGCTTTATAATTCAATCTTAGCAGGTAGAAGTAAGCGCTTGTCGCCGAGCTTATGTAACTTGATTATTCATGACAGATCTCCAAAAAGCTTACCTCAATAATTTTAATAAATTTAATAATAATTAATTATGAAAAAAATGTCATGAATTTACGGTTTATAATTTATAAAAAATTAATGGCAATATCATCTCAGAGCCCATTTATCAAAGTACTCGTGACTGTTTGCAATTTTTTTGGGAATCAACATTGATCTATTTAAAAACTTATTTTATTTATTTAAATCTATTTACTTTCCTCGTGGAGTGGAAGCCGTATCTTGTGGTTTTTTCTTTTTTTTATATAAATTCTAAAAAATTTCGACGTCTACTGCTTCAATAAGCTTTGCTGGCTGTATGTGCTCAAATACAGAAAATAGTTAATGTGTTTTTGTTAGTAAATTTCACTAATTCTCTGACGCTTCGCGCCGGATCGTCGTAGACATTGAAATAAATTTGAGCTGTTTCGCAGAAAATTGCCAAAAATCGTTAAAAATACTGAAAAATTACTACAGCATAATAATTTTGATTTAGGGTTGTTAATTCAGGGCGGTTAAACACTCTATTCTGCACCACGTTAATATCAGATTTTTGCATCGTATCCATGACTTAAAAAAATCTGGTGCACGGATCTATAGTCTGTTTCACACAGTGTGGTCGTAAATTTCGAAATTACTCCGAGAATAAGCTGACAGAGTGCGATTATAGCGTTAATCTGACATATAATTAGCGTAACCATTGGCTACTGTCGATAAAAATTCTTAGCATTTATGCACAAGATTATGTGAAACAGACTATAGATACGCCACTGGACCATATGTTTATAGTATGGGAATTCTGGGGGGGGGGGGTCAAATCCAGAAAATTTTTAAAAAATGCTCTTGTTGGGCTAAAAAACAAAGGTACTTTACTCGTACATGTGAAAAGCACTGTTTTGACGTTTTAGACAGGTACGTAGCTGTGAAAAGCACTGTTTTTTGACGTTTTAGACAGGTACGTAGCTGGCCGTCCTATTTTGGGGGACCAACACCGATTTTGAGGGTCGGGGTCCAAAAGGCTAAAAATAGCACAAAATAACGTTAAAAAGTCCTATTTTTCCGTTTTCTCTGTAATTGGGGAAGGGTCCTGACCTCCCATTCCCCCACAGCTACGTACCTGGTTTTACACAATGCTTGTTCTTTCAATAACATTAAAGCTTAAAAAGTTTCAAACAAATTTTAAAAAATTAAGTAAATTGAACAAAATATAGTTAAAAATTGTATATGGCGCTAAACGCTGAAAATTTGAGATTTTTGAGCTATAAATGAGCTGAAAACGCTCAAAAGGCACACTTTTTGCAGCTTTTACCAACTTTACGAAAAATCGACAATTATGGGGGTCGCAGTCATTTTGAGGGGGTCATTTGCCATGCTGGAGAGGGTCAATCCCTGAACACGTCTGCATCGCACAGGAATGGGGTCTATCATGTTCAAAGAATCCGGATCAATTCCAAAATAACATAAACCCATTTTTGAAAATTGTTTGTCTGCTTTCGCGATTTTTTTTATTGCCGATGAATAAAGCTGGATGAGAAGCGTTGCAAGAAGTGTTGCTCCGACCATCAATTTGGGCACTTTTCGGCTCCGAGGAATATGAATTAACATCCATATAAAAAATTTGCTGTTATTTCAAACTGCGATGTTACTATTGAAGACTTGAATTCGAATCAATATTCGACCGGTATTATTTTTTCAAATATTCGACGACTGATTCGCGAGACGTTACAAAAGTAATGAATCGAATGCAAAAACAAGCTATCGCCTCTTTGATGTCGGTGAAAGCCGGTAAAATCACCAGTTTGATGGATTTAGACCAAAAATCAAATCGAATCGTGCGCCCAAACGACTCGAGGTCTCGACGACTACGCAGAATGCACAAAACCCGTCTGGAAATTCGGCTTAAAACATTTGGTGCGTATAAAAGGGCTAAAACTTTGGAATATGGTCGAAACGAAAATTTAATTTGTGTGTTATCTCAATATAATCTGGTTTAGGCTTTCTTGAACGGAAGAGCGGAATTTTGATTTGACTAAAATGGACCGACTCGAATAGCTAAGTTTAGCCTTTTGCGTCATGAGTCAGTATACGTACAGCCTTTTTGCTTTCTATAATTTTTCGTTATTTTTGGCAAATATCCAAATTTGTTTGATGTTTTTTGCACAACCGTTTTTTAGTTTTATTATTTTATTTTTTCCACTACTTTACACTAGTTTATAGGCTAAATGTTTAGGTCAAGCAGGTACACGTGCAAAATTGGCTTCATTACGTGTTTATAAAATTTGCATAAATTTCAAAGGTTTTCAAAATAGAGCTTTTCAAGTCCTTTACCGCTCGTTACTGTTAAGAAAAGCCGAAAATTGGTTCCTCCCAGCCAAATCACTGATACTTCGAGGAA